>VUQK01022819.1:0-19494 GCA_015106715.1 Bujurquina vittata | reverse complement strand
GTGGCGGTGGGGGGGGGGGGGGGGGCGGAGCGGCTATGGTTTGGAGGTGTTTTTCAGGAGTTGGGGTCGGACCCTTAGTTCGAGTGAAAGGAACTCTCAATACTTCAACATACCAAGACATTTTGGACAATTTCATGCTCCCAACTTTGTGGGAACAGTTTTCCCGTTCCCACATGACTGCACACTAGTGCACAAAGCAGGTCCATAAAGACGTGGATGAGCAAGTTTGTGGAAGAACTTGACTGACCTGCACAGAGCCCTGACCTAAACCTGATAGAACTACTTTGGGATGAATTAGAGCGGCGACCTCTCATACAACATCAGTGTCTGACCTCACAAACCTTGCAGAAAGCCTTCCCAGAAGAGCTGAAGCTGTTACAGCTGCAAAGGGTGGGCTTACATCATATTAAACCCTGTGGATTAACAATGGGATGTTACTCAAGTTCATGTGTGGGTGAAGGCAGACGAGTGAATACTTTTGGTAGTGTATGTAGTCCTGTCTTTAACTTTGACTGGTTGCCTGTTTGGCGCTTGTCCATTTCTTAACTTGAAGCTGTAATGTTTATGTGTGGAAATATCAATCTCATGTCTTTTTATACAACTCCCCATTCAGTGGAAGTGTCATAAGAAATTTTGACAAACAGCAACAATAAATTAATGCGCATTTGTTTAGTCTTTGCAAAAATACCCACATGCCAATTTGATCAGATTTCAGATAACACCAGGGTATAACGATGTATCTGTACACCCATTCATCACAATGGTCAGTACTGGTACATACTGAGTGATCTCTTGTTTGTTTGGAAGACATCAGACTATCAGATATTCTAATTACTCTGTGTAACAGCCTCATTTCTAACTTTAAAAAAATGCTATGCTGCACAAATTATACATGCCATGAACCAAATAGGTGTACATAGAGCTGTCTACAAAGCCAGAGCCCAGACTTACTGTTTTTTTTTTTGCAAATTTATCATTAGAATAATAGATTCTAAGTCTTAAAGTGAAGTCTTTTTCATCATTATCTGAATGATCGAGAATGAAAAAAGTTCTATTTAATTTCCCATCACAGCTGTCTCCTGTCTAATTTACTGGATTACAAACTAACTTTTACAAACAGCAGTAATCTCAATGTACATCCTACAGTACTATATAATGACAATAAAGACATTCTATTCTATTCTAAATTGGTTAAACTGTTTAAAGGTCTCAAATGTTTTTGAGTCTATCAGACAATTTTACAGAAACATATGCTGTCCAAAAACATAGAGTTTTTATTCCCATTTTAAGAAATTACTTCCACTGAAATCAAGAAAAAAAATGCTTAGTAGTCTCTGTATTTTAATTGGATTGCTGGTTGACAGTTTTCTTTAAGGGGGGGCTCAACAAATCCGGAGCACTAAGCTATTAAATGTTCCATAAATATTATTTTGATGCAAAATGAAAATGATTATTAGCTGATGGGAGGCTGTAACCTACCTGATCATACGCAGACTCACTGCCACTGCTAATATTTTCAAACATCTCTATATCTGTAATCTACTATATTATGCTGTTTATAAATAATATATTTCATAAAGCCTACAAATGAGCAAGACATACAGAAAATGAACAGAAAATATTATTTGGGTTAAAAAAAAAACAAGTTAAGGGAACAACTTTAATCTCAAATGTATTTACACACACACACACGCACGCACGCACGCACGCACGCGCACGCACGCACACACACACACACACACACACACACATTTTACTTACTTTGCTACTTTGTTGATAACAGGTGCAAAGTTAGTAGGCCCATACAGCTGCACCGACCTCAGGCTCTGAAAATAAGCCTCCAGAACTCCTTCTATCCCCACACAGTTTGGATTATCATTGTCACCATTCTGCAACACACAGTAGGCATTACACTTATGAAGTATGCAGCGCACATTCACATACCTACTGTAGATTAAACACATCTTGGTTATGCTGCTATCAGCCCTGATAATATCAAATCTATCTGCACTTAATTGACCACAATATGATATGCAGCACACAAGAAAATAAGACTGGGTGATAAAATCACATTCAAAAGGAGAGCATACACATTTACAGCCTCACTCTTTAAAGTGCGACACTGGCTACTTTCTCAAATAACTGTCCAGTTCTGGCACATACAGAAAGTAACCAGTAATAATGGCTTACAAATCACATTAAAATGGTAGGAAATGCACTTTCTTCGTCTGTCCTTGAAGCATTCACAGACCCCACTACAAACAGATAAAGCCTATTGAAGAGCAGTGAGCATAGTCATTTCCTATTCAAAGTTTCCATGTTATGTCACATTATTAAAGAAATGGGCACCAGGAGTGCAAGAGAAAGCTTTCTTCCACTGCCTGCAAGTTATTTTTTGCCAGACTTGTTTAACCAAGTTGCCTGATAGCTGTGAATCTGGAAGCACTCCAATCAGTTTTGTCCACAGTGCAGAATATAACACGCTCCTCCAAACCTCATCATATAAATTCAGTGACCAAACTGCACCAATCCCTCATCAACAGAAAGCCAGGTTATCAGGGGTGGGATATTTAAACTAATATTGGAAATGAGTTCCAAATTGTGTTGACTTAAACTCAGAATACTATTAGTCTATCACTACTGCCCTGAGACGCTGACTGGAGTGACCCTGAGACCAATGACAGACGGGTCAATATAAAACTGCTGGCTAATTAGATCTCATCCTTACTTAATTACACTTCATTAAACAGTAACAACTTTTTTTCATTTTCTGGCATATATGTAAACACTGCCAGCACTCTGGAAGAGAATTTGCTGTTTTCAGTGATTACAAGGGTGAAGAACATGGAGTTTCTTTGTTTTTTGTTGTTTTGATAGTTGATTCAAATATGCATTGTTTGAAACAGATGAACTATCAGGTCTGAGCTCCTGTATTCAGCAGTGTTCACCAGTGTGACCAAAACTACATGTCAACCAAAATAAAAGGGCCAAAAAAAATGCGGATTGTAAGAATTGGGATTATGTAAATGTGAAAAAAAAAGATAGCATGGGGACATTATTACAGAGAGAAAACATTAGAGGGAAATAAATGCATTGTTTTCTTCAGATTAGTAGTTTAGTATTTTTTATGAAGAATAAAACTTTTTTAATCTGTCTGTTGAAGCACTTCTGTGAGACTGCAGCAATCAATAGTTTCAAAGTACAGTAGGCACTACAGCTTAGAATCCACTGATTTTTCTTTTTTCTTTTTGGTCGACTTTGTCCCTTTGGGAGGGAGCAAGGAGGAAGTGGTGCGGATCCCGAGAGATTCCTGCTGGCAGGCAGATGAGCCTACTTCTCAACTTGTAAGACCAGCTGTTGTGGCAGCCACGTCTCCTGGTCCACCACATCCTGCCACACATGAACTGCGCATTTATAGCTTCTGTGTTTAAGCTATGTGTGTGTGTGTGTGTGTGTGTGTGTGTGTTTCTTACCAGCGGGAACCCGTGGGAGATTTTGCCATCAGGGGGCAGCTTAGCCCCGAAGCCATAGGCAGGAAAGAGCTTATCACTGTCGTAGTCCTGGATAATTTCTCCCACTGCTTTCAGTGCCATGGCATATGCATTCATTTGGTAAGGACTCATATAATGAAGCGAAGTGGGCTGGGAAGGGTTACCTTACAAGAGGAAACAGACATGCACACACATCACAATGTGAAGTGACTCATACGTGTCTCCTTCTCTGTGGTTTGTTTTCATCAGCAAAATACAAGGAACATTATATCGCCAGTGGAAAACTACGAGATGATCAATGCCAAGAAAATACCATATGTTTCATCTCCTTTTTTCAGGTTTTCCCAAAGCAGCAAACAGAGACAGGCTATGGATGTGATGAATTATGTAAAGACTTGTGGGTGTACCACTGAAATCTGATAGTTGCAGGAAAAGAAAAGAAGACACGTTTTATCTCTTGAAATCAAAGACTTATGTAAACTGGATTTTGATAGGGAATTATCAGTTTATGCAATCATGTTAATGTCCTAAAATATTGCTTTGGTGTCGCTAGCGCTGTAATTGTTGCACGTATATAGAGATAGCAGAATGTGACTAAAAGCCAGCTCTCTCTTTGCCTCTTGGGATAAGGTGGTGTGGAGTCTCCCCTCCATTCTAAGAGTGCCCAGCTTTTAAAGGGGATGAAAGGAGGAGGGGGGTGATTTGATTAGCCACGACAGATGCCTGCTCCCTCCACACCCACTGATAATGTATTCCCCCTAATCCCATCAAGCTTCCAACTGCGCTGCAGGTGCACCTCTGGCCATGAAAATATCAGACACATTCTCCATTCCCAGAGCACCTTGCATGGTTGACTGCACGTTCCATCATGTGAAAATAAGCACCTTAATGTAACAATCTATTCAATGAAGTTGAGTATACCTGCCAATGAATGGTGAAGGGTCAAATTATATTACAGAAGGAAAAAGGGACAGGTGTCTCTCACACTGAAGTGGTATGTTCTAAAAGAAACATCTTTCCAGCATGCAACAATAGAAAGCATAGTTTCAGACAGAGAAAACTAGAGTTAAGGGCACACAGTAGGCAATGCAACTGGAGTGCAGGGTAATTAAGTGGCATAAAGGTGCAATTTCTATAGATCATTTCCCCAATAAGAGCCAGTAAACCTATGTGCTTGACCCCAGGCTTCTGTTGAGGAGGGGGAAAAATTATATATATATTTATAATCATTTTAATAATATATAATCAATTATATATATATATATATATATATATATATATATATAAACAATTTAAAGATATGCGACATGTATGGGGAGTGAACAGAGCGGAGTGGATGCTTGCTGCATCAAGGGAAGTCCCCAGCAGCCTGAGCCTATAGCAGCATCATGAAGGGATGATTCAGTTACCTGATCCAGCCCTAACTATTATCTTGATTAAAAAATAACATTTAAATTAATTTTGGAGTCTGTCTGTCTCCTGAACCCAAATTGGAAGCTGTTTCCACAGAAGGGCAGCCTGATAGCTGAAGGTTCTGCCTCCTGTCCTACTTCTGGAAAATCTAGGAATCGCAAGAAAATCTGGAGTAAAAAATGAGACACTCTGAGACAGGATGTGCCTAATTTTTTACATGATTGTGTAGCTAAAAGAAGGAGGCTAGTTCTTTGTTTAATATGCAAGACATGCCCTAGTGAAAAACTGACTCCAAGGGTATTCAGAGTAGCACTGAAGGTGAAAGTAATGGCACACAGATTAAGCAAGCTATATTTGAAATAATAACGATGCCACTACACGGTAATATTTGCTGCTAGGACGCTAAAGCAAGCAGATGATTAGATTTGATAAACGTAAAGACTGGAAGCAGGGGGAAACAGCTATCCTGGATCAAAAACCAGAGGTATAAAATAGCAGCACATCTTAAGGTTAATATCGATAGAACAAACGTCAATGCAATAACTAAGTGCATAGCAGTCTGGGCACACTGCTATACCCTGAGTTCCACCAACAACAGTCTGGTTTTACGAGTGGTTCGTAAGTGGAGGCCATCAACTCAGGTCTACTTTAAACAAGAATATCTTCCATATATCTTCCAAAATTTTTGGAAAGCCACAAAAAGAGCTAGCCTGGTACACACACAATAAATGAAAATGGTTGCACAGCTGTGGCTTACCATTGGATGCAGTGAAGTCTATGGCCACTGTGAAGTTCAGTTGTGTTCTGTTGTAAATAAAGTGTGAAACATGAAAGAGCAACACACCCTTTAGCACACTTGACAAACAGTGTATGAACACTTCCAACACACACATATCTACCAACACAATAAACCGTAACCCAGTGTGGTTAACCAGCTCGTCAGTATGGAAGGACAATACTCCTTTCACCATCTTGAAGGTCTAATTAGGTAAAACAAATGGAGCTGCTAATTAAAAGTGAATGAACTGAATAAATTAGTTATTTACAAATGCCAACTTCCTCAAAGCTTTCAAAGCCAATATGAGCTCAGCATGATGCTTCTGGGAAATTTTATCTTGAGAGATACACACACTCACACTAAGACACAAACAACCAAAATGGTGGCTGTTGAGACTCACTGTGAGCGCAGGATAATTATTATTCTACTCACCCTCCTCGGATGAAATCCACAAAGGTATATTCAGACTCCACTTTGAAGGACAGCAGTGTTACCTGGCAAACACACACACATATCAAAATATATAAAACGATAAACAGAGAAGGACAGTGGGAGAGGGACCAGGGCCAGGTGGACAGGAAGGGAAAAAATTAAACAGGTGGCCAGCCAGTGAAAAGAGTCAGTGAGGGAGAAACAGATGTAAGAGGTGACGATACCTATACTATATAATTATATAAGACACCAATGCAGAGGAAATGACAGGCAGATATGGGTGATGTGGGTGCACTCACAGTCCCAGAATTGATGTATTTCTTTTTTTTGCCTTTCTTCTTGGGATTTAAAACCTGCCGGTGATAGAAAGAGCACATTAGCGATCATTAATGTTTTCATAAAACCACCTTATACCTCACAACGATGAGTAAAAATGAACATGAATAATGCACGATTCCTGGAAATAGTGGCAGCCTATAAACTGAAACTGATCTGACTTGAAGCTAGAGAAAGGAGAGAAGTTCCATCCGTCCATCCATCCATCAGTCTTTCCATCCATCCAAAAATCATGAATGAACTTTGTTCTCTCTTTCAGCAGATCTTTTTTAAAAGACTTTATTATATTAATTTGTTTGCTTGGAAAAAATTACCTCTTAACCGAGGAGTGTTGAATAAGCTGGATGCAATTATAGATTTGACAGTTCAAACGTAACAGCTATTGGTTGATTCGTGTTTGGACCTTTTTCATGTGTAATAATAATGATAGACATTCTTCTCCTTTACTTTTCTATTGTGTTCTACTCTAGCATTTAAGGGTCTTAATTGTGCAGCACAGATTTAGGCTCCCTTGTTTTCTGCATTTACTTTTCCAAAATTTTTTAATTTTTTGTCTAATGACATTATTTATTTCCTAAAGCATACTAGTGCAATGCTAATGGTTTGATCAAAATCTGACGGGACTATTCTGCAGTTCATCAACTCCAGACTGAGCCTCCACAGTGCTTTACAGATGGTTGCAGACACTCACTGTTGCACCACTCCAGAACCAAAACTTTCAAATTTGGATGTTGTCACTCATTTTCAGTCCAGTTTTTGTGTAATTTGTGTAATACCTCAGCTTTTCCTTAAAAATAGCTTCTTGGCACGCACCCTTCCACTGAGGCCATTTCTAATGAGGATTCGGTGAACACTAGATGGATCAGCTGAAGGGCCAGATGCATCTCTCAGGTCTTTGCTGGATTTTTTCCTGTTTCTTAAGGACATGACTTTCAGATTGATACTGTTCTATGTGCTTTAGAGAGTTTTTTTTTAGGTCTGTCGCTTTTTCTTTTGCACATTTTTCTCAAACTTTTTAAGGACACTGCACACCATGGCATGCTGAGATATGCCAAGTCTTCCACAAATAGCTCTTTGGGAATCACATTGGTGGTGCAAAAATACTATTATATACCTGTCAGGCTGTGTTATGTTTTGCATTTTTCATGGTCTCAACTAAATAAATGTGTTTATGACAGGCTGCTGGTAACAAGGCTTATAGATATAATTTTAAACTGGTTCTTTGCCAAGTTGTCTGTTATGTCTAAACACAATAATGGTGCATCCCATGTGTTAGGTGACTTCTTGAATTCTTGAATGATTCATTGGTCAGTGTTAGGTAGCTTAACAAACAAGCAAAAAACATCCTCTGAAAAGAGTCAGGTAGGATTAAAGGATTAAAGGACAAGATTACAATTGAGTGAAAAAACTACCAATGGGGCACCACTATAGCTCAGTGGTTGAGCCAGTAACCCATATGTTAAAGGGGTTAATATAAGAGCCCATGCCCACCAGTGCCATGGCCATTTCCTGTGTGCCATTCTCTTTGCTTTGTCTCTATTTTATGCCCTACTTAAGTCCTAATAACAACAAAAAACCCCAAAACAATAATAACAATAAAAAAAGGTAGTTGATAGTCTTGGCAAAGAATATTAACTCTTGCATACTTGAGGATAGCATTGCTGCTAACACTAGCTAAACCCCCTTTTCTCTGCAATGCTTCAAGTTACAAATGTGAGCGAGCTTGCTACATGTATGAAAAGTTCTTTTTAGTGAGAATCAGTACAACGCCAACAATGCTAACAAGCTAGGAAACATTCGCTGTAAGGGAGGAATACAAAACTAACACACTGTAACCACATCGTATGGTCCTGGGTCTGGGTACTCCGTATTTGGATTTTCTAGTAATGTTTATTTCATTATATATGACATTTCAGGGTTGCGTTATGTTTGTATTATTTCTTGTATTCCTCGTCTTAGTGTGTTTAGTGTTGCATTCTGTTCCAAAGGGCTTTAGAGTTGAAATCCTCCCTCCTGTGTCAAGTCCCCCGTGACTTTGTGCCTTTCTGTGTATACCCTCCTGGGAGAATTAGAACTTAGAGCATTGGAAATAGTTTATTTTGATGCACATGCCATCTTTTTTGGGAAATTGTGCACATTAGGCATTTTATTTTTGTTTTTCTGCAATTTATAAAAATACGTTTATCTCAAAAATGAAGTTATGAACACACTCTTAATAATTTTTCAATAGTTTGAAAGGATTTTGTTTTTCTAATTTACAGTTTTGAGGAATAGATCTATGACGTGTAAAAATATTTTAAATTTCTTTGTGGTTTATTACAATTTTTAGCCATTTTTAGCTACTATGGACTTATTATATTGATATTATTAAAATCTGCAATCTAAAGGTTGTATTGAGTTAAAAGATGAAGTTGAAATTCTCCAAATGACACTACGATATGTGAAAATGTAAAGATAAGCTCTTGTTCTATGGCAGGTAAAAAAGGGTAAAGTTTTCCTGTTTTCCTTGTTCAATTATCACTTCCTGTTTTACTTGAGTTTGTGTTCCTGGTGCTTTACTTTTAGTTTTGCGTCCCGTGTTTCGCATTCTGTGATTTAGTCCGCCTGTGTCTCATCGTCCACAGCTGTCCCCTAATCACCCTTCAGTGTATTTATTGTTGCCGTCTCCCCGTGTCCTTTGTCAGATCGCCCGTTTCTGTTTTCCAAGCCCCAGTGTTCCTGTGCTCCTGCATGTTTCCTTAGCTGTTTCAGTTTGTCCGATAGCTTAGGTTTCAATTGTTTATAGTTACTCCTTTCACACTTTGTGTTTTGCTGGATTTTCTCCATTCACTTAATAAACAAATTGTTGTCAGTTCACCTCTGCGAGCCTGCATTTGGGTGCTGCTCACAACTACAGTCTGCATATCCTGCAGACCCTGACACCTTATAAATCTTGAATGTTGTATTTATATGACTTAAAAAATAATGTGTTTTTCTTCTGAACACATCACAATAAATGCTAACTCATTATATTACTGTGACAACAAAAAAGCCATAAAAAGTATATAAAGTACACAATCCTGTATATTCTGTTCCTAATTGCCTATATGTTTAGAAAAGTTTAAGTTTCAGTTAAAGTTGAAGTTGAAGGTTGCATAATCTTAGATATTTATCTATTTATTTTCTTTTTAGATTTTTTTTATCTAAAAAACACCTACCTATTTATCATGTGAACACTTTTTTGCCTTTCACTTTAGAAAAAGTTGTGCCACCCATTGTGTTCAAGGGTTTTTCTGAGCTTTTAGAAATTAAAATCACCTAAATTGGTATTACACGGTCTTCACATGATGACAGCAGTATGAAATAACAAGCCACCTCCATGTGTTGTCTCACCTCATAGACATTGAACTGGTTCTGCCCCCGAGACAGTTCTCTGTAGCTGGTCGTGAACTCGCCAATGAAGTCATGGCTGCAGACACCCACACAGAAAAGCAAGCAGGAACACATTTTTTTTTTTTTAATATGAGACACTTTGCTATGTCTTTTTTTGCCCCATAACTCTTTTAAAGATGGATGTTCCTATTAATCTTCCAGTCAGTCATCTCTGTCCTTGCAACACAAGGTCTGCAGCACGTTCGGTGCATGCTCTTAATCCCTAATTTTGACCCACAGACTGTACACAAGACTTCTAATATTTGTGAAGTATAGTGTGGCGCTGTAGTGAGTACTCATCTGCAAATGCTTTTACCTTCCATCTCGATCCCAGTCATAGACATCTACCTTCACAGTTCTGAAACAGATAGACATGTTATGTTTGAGGGGTTGCTTGTTTCTTGTATTTGATCAAAGAAAAACTATATTTCATGCCAAAATATCAGGAGCAGATAAAGCTGGTGGGAATTTCACTTTCACATGATGCCAGAGAGAAAAATGAATATGCGTTTGCATGCATTACAATAACACAATTTCAGCTATACAAACAGCCATATATACCATATGTTGTTGGTCTTTGTTAAAGGATACTATCTGATTAAAATATGACAGATTTCTGAATGCCATTATCACAGCTGGTAGAGTTGCTTACACATGATATCACCCCAATAGAGCACTCAGACTGCTGGCTTACTTATGGTTCCTAGGATACTTAAGAGTTTAATGGGAAGTCGAGCCTTCAGCTTTCAGGACCCTCTTCTGTGGAACCAGCTCCCAATTTGGATTCAGATAACGGAAAACCTCTCTATTTTATTTCTTTCTATTAAGATTAGGCTTAAAACTTTCCTTTTTGATCAAGCTTATAGTTAGAGCTGGATCAGGTGACCCTGAACCATCCCTTAGCTATGCTGCAATAGGCCTAAATAGCTGGGGGGTTCTCAAGATGCACTGTTTCTTTTTATCCACCTCTTTTTACTCTGTTTTTCCCCACGCTGCATTTAATCACTAGTTATTAATCTCTAGCTCTCTTCCACAGCATGCCTTTTGCTCTGTCTCTCTCCCCTCAGCCCCAGCCGGTCACAGATGATGACTGCCCCTCCCTGAGCCTGGTTCTGCTGGAGGTTTCTTCCTGTTGAAAGGGAGTTTTTCCTTCCTACTGTCACCAAATGCTTGCTCACAGGGGTCATTTTGACTGTTAGGTTTTCTCTGTAATTATTGTAGGGTCTTTACATTACATTATAATGCACCTTGAGGTGACTGTTGTGATTTGGTGCCAGATAAATAAAATTTAACTGAATTGATATGCATGAGACTGATGATAACAGATAATGGCCACTTAGTGGGCTGCTATTTATTTAGTCACACCTGAGTAAAAATAAAACAGAGATTGCAGGGATTTTTTTTCACATTCAACAAATAATTGCAATGGGTTGGGGCAACAACCTAGTAGACAGGAGAATTTAAATCGAAATCAAGACCCTCAGGTCATGATTTCGATGAGTGCATCTAATTTTATTGTTTTATTGTTGTCTGAACAAAACAAAGTCCCTTTGAAGACGGCAGGACTGGTTCCTGTCTTCGAAGCAATCATTTCCAAAGCAACAAGATTGCAGGTTCATTGCAATCTGACTGTAAGTTTAATGTGACTATGAAATAGGATTATGAATGAACATATATCACAAAACACTATATACAAATCTGTGGTGCAAGTCTAAAATGTGATGAATTCACAAAAACCTGTAAAATTTAGGACAGGGGTTCCTATTATTGCAAGGGTGGCACTGTGCATTTTTGTATTCAGTGGCCTTTCAAATGCTCAGCATGGTCCAGCCTGACTTTGAATATGTAACTCAGGGCTGTATTCAAACTGGGTCAGTCTCAATAACACCAGTGCTGGTCCCTGGGACACAATGACCGACTGCTGGCATTATTCTGACCGCCCCAGCAACTGGTGATGTCATCCATGTAAAAGTCTAACGGTGCCCCACTGATTCATCAGTGCTCACATTTTATAGTTTACTAAGAGAAATCAGGGACCTACAACATGGTCTATGTCTACAGTTTTCTAAATAGTAATAAATCTAAAATTTTCATCATGTTTTCTGACCTGTCATAGTCACCATTGCAGAGAGCTCTAACAGGGATGGTGAAGGGCTGCCACACTGGGTTCAGTGTGTTCTTGATCACCTCTGTCTTGTGGCAGATGGTGAACCTGCAAGCAAAATACGAGCCATGAAGAACATTCATAATGCTCACTTTGTACCTGTGAAGATCATTCTCCCTTACTAATCTTCTCTTCCTTCCTCTGCAATTGAGCAAAAGTACTTGTAGTCTGTTGTATTTATTTTATGTCAGCTTAAGCATATCTGGAGGAAATGTAAGAATTCCAGATGGAGTTCTATTGCTACAAAAATCTCTCCAAGGCACAACAGCTGAAGCAATCTAAAAACGTCAACAACTGTGACTTGTGGTGGAACTTGAATCAGAAAAATGTGTGCAACAAAGTTGAGCGGAGAACAAGGGGGGTGTGAACCAGATGTGGCAACTAGTATTATTGAATGGGTAGCACCACTTGAGGTTCATTACTGGAAGTGGTTTGCAGTAACAGTCATTACTTTGGAGGCCCCAAGGCTGACGACCATTACAATTTGTAAATAAAATAACCTAAGATCAGTGCTGATGTCTTTACACCTTGCCATAGCATCAACACATACTTGAATGCTCCAGAACTCCAAACTGACAACACTTCAGCTTTTATAGAGCTGCTCACACTCGCTGATGATGGCTTAGATTTGTCAGCAAAAAATATAACCCATGGTGGATGTATTGTTGTTCACTGAGGTGACTATTTACCTAATATTAAGACCTGCTAAAGGTCAAATGATGTTTAATATGTCCTGACATGTAAAACCTTAGAATTTGAATGTGTACTTTCCTTTTCACATGACTGTATGTATACTGTATGTACATTATATTGTCAAATAGCCCTACTGCTATTTGATGAGTTCAAATGTGCACCCGTCTTGAATAACATGAGCTTCTTTTTCACGTGCACCAACTTGGCTCAACTCTACCACTTCAAGATGGGTGGGGTTATTATAGCAAGGCGGCCCAAAACCACTGTGACATCATTTGTATGCGACACAAACACAATACCTCCGTCTCCCTCTGTCGTCAGCCAGCAAGCACAAAAATACAAATTTTAAAAGTAAAAATCTGAATTCACATGTGCATTTTTAACTGGAGTTTATGTATAAATGGAAGGAGCTCAATAACACAATGCAACTGTCTGGATATGCCTATGTGAAAAAAAGGAAAGCTATTAAAAAAGATTAAATGATCTCTTAATCATCTGGTCTGTCAATGAATGTTACTGCTCTCGTTTCCTGGGTGTAACAGCGCCTGGGTTAATGTATGTAAGATATGAGCCAACCCCAAATGCCCACACTCACGTTCCATCTTCATTACTGCGATAGAAAACCAGGAAGGGGTCAGACTTGCCAAAAAAGTCTTTCTTATCCAGCTTGTTGGCACACAACTGCATGGTAGCAATATCCTGACAGGGAGGAAGAGCAGTTGTCAGTATAATCATTCTGATGCAATTTCAATTTTAAGTAAGCAGCTTTGTTTTCTCACTTCTTGGCCACAAAGGTGAAGGTTTGTGTGGGATTTCTTTGCATTCACAATAGTTTTCATAACAGTGATTCCCCCTGAATGCAAAATAAGTGAAGTAAAAAAACCATGCATAATGATAAACGGGAGCAGAATGCAAACCAGCAGCACACCAACGGTTTTTATGCTTTAATAACTGAATGCATGCATAGATTACAGTGGTTAGACTCCATTGTTTCATTAAAATTACAAATTTTATTAGGGAAAAGAAACTTATTTTATTATGGGATGGCTGCAATACAGTCGCATAGGGTAGCATAGGGAATGCTTCATACATATGTATGCACAGTTATAGCAGTTAATAAGGAGCAGTGCTATTTCTGCTTCTGTGTTCAGACGATAGATAGATAGATAGATAGATAGATAGATAGATAGATAGATAGATAGATAGATAGATAGATAGATAGATAGATAGATAGATAGATAGATAGATAGATAGATAGATAGATAGATAGATGTGGTGTGAGTGGTTTTCTCCTGCAGGAAGACATTAGGGGAAAGTGAAGCTTGTCATTGAAAGTTAGGGGTTGTCAGCCTGCACACACACACACACACACACACACACACACACACATGCACACACACACACACACACTTAACAAAATTTCTGAAAAACATTTGGATCTTGTCAGGGGCAAAAACCTCCCAGACTAACAACAGTAAATATGACTAAGATAAGCCTGTTCACATAATGTTATCTGGAGCATGCAAACACATCGACATTCTGTTAGCATCCAACTGCCTGTTTGGTATTAATATATTACTGTGGCAGGGGGACAGCAAAACTGAAGCAGAAAATCTCATAGTTCATAGCAGGAAGCCACCCTGACAGTTAATCTTAAATATAAGATTTAGAGAACAATGGAGAAGAGTGACAAGCAGAATATCAAATTTTTACTGGCACTGTAAGGGGGTGGATTGCTAATATGAAGTGATTTAGTGGCCAAACTCTCACACGATTATTACCTGTGATGATGCAATTTCATCATGTTTAAGTTATTTTTGTGTATGTGTAATATACAATGCATTGCATGTTTTTTTAAGAGGGAATAATGTGACCGCAAGCTACTACAACACAAAAATGGACAGTATAATATTGTTCCAGTGATGTGTGTGTGCATACTGACCCTGCAGTTACTGAGCTCCTCTGCAGTTAAGATAATAACTCCACACTTCTTCCCTGGAATCCCGCTGAGAGCGTAAAGAGAAGAAGTGAGAAACAGAAGGAAAGATTGCAAAAGAGGGTTATTGTAGCATCGCATAAGTAATACAACCGCCAATTAGGTGTCATTCATAGCTTAAGACTGTTACTGTGCTTAAGTGACAGACCAACATGCAAATTTATATGGTCGAGAAAACTCACACAGTGACTTACTTTATGAATGGCAAGCCATTTTTATAAATAGGCAATTACAACAAGTAGTTTTTAAAAAGTAGTGTATTGAAGGTGCATTTCAAAGCATGTTACATACAACTTGTGTTCTTGCAGACGTGTGAAATATATTTAGTTTTATATATGTAGATTTCTTTTGGTAATAAATACATAAAGTTTGAAAGCTAGCGTTTTTGTTGTTTAAAACCGATTCATTCTAGTGCCGCTTAGTGTTTGTGCAGCTGAACCTGTAATTCATCTATCATATTCCGTTAAGCACGCATCCATTTGGAATCCCAGCATGAATACCAAACCAACCAGTAGCATGGACGGATATTTTATCACGCACAAAACCGATATGATTCTCATCCAAGGAATGCTGTCATTTCATTCAATTCTGTCAGAATTACTTTCTTCAAAAAAGGATTATTATTCCATATGCAGTGATTTATATTTGGCAGGATGGGTCTGTTCAACCACCTCCCTGCATACACAGAAAGCACGAAACAGGAGCAGAACCAAGACCCACTCAGAAAACAGAGCATGCATCAGTGACAACAGAGAAGACACCAATTAAGCCAGAAATAACATGAATAGCACGACTTAGAGAAGCTGGGGTGGAGCAGTGCTGCAGCAGGAAGTGTATGCTGGCTGAAGCTCCTTTAAAAGCATATCCTTATGAGATTCTCCAAGAAGGAATTCCGCTGATCCATCAGTCATTATGGCATTATCTAATAACATCCTGTTCAGGTGAATACTAAATCTTACTGTAAAGATCACAGCATATATATGTTTGTTCCATAACTCCTCCTGAACAGGTTAATCATGTAAATACATTTTTACTGTAGTGGCATTTGTGCTTATCTGTAAATAACTGCTCATCACACAGTGACTCAAATAGTGCCTGTAATTGATTACTTTGTCTCGTACAATGAATAAGCAGCTTTCAAAGAACACAGAAGAAATATATGTATAGATGACTAATAACTGAAAAAGAGAATTTGTTTACTTATTTTATCTGAAAGTTACTCCTGTGTAGTGTGCGGCTAGTTCTTCAGTTGAATTCTTAAATTAAGAAGAATAAAATTTTAACATTTTATTTTGACACTGGGACACATAAATGACAGATGTTGAGAAAGACGTCCTCAGATCCGTTTTAGGAGTGAACAGAAAGTGTTAATTGTGTATGTACCATTTTGGAGAGATTTCAGCCGATGGTTGTCATTCAGTTGAACTGTGAGGCCGGAGACTTTCTATATCTTTTGTATTGATAACAAATAACATGAAAATGCCATAAGAGGCAATGTATTAACAGGTGTTGCCTCGTTTCCAAAAACTGTTGTTGTTGTTGTTCAGTTGTTCAGTTGTTCTGTGGACAGGATTTGTTGAAATGAAGAATACAGACAACCAGCAGCACTGAAAGCCCACGACAGAGGAAGCTAACTGAGTAATTGTGTAAAAGTGAACTGGGTCCCATTTTCAATGTATTTTATTTTTAGAAACAGTCCAACACTGTCAACAGATTGAAATGCTGGTTAATACAGTCATGCAAATGTATCATTAGTGTAACACAGGCAGTCGGCGAGGTAACTGAGGTTGGTGAAAATTGTTGACATTAGAGGAATTCAGGAAATCTAACGAATGATTTCTTTGTAAGTGCACAGGTAATAAAAGAGCCAACTGATCATGCACTCACAGGTGGACAAAAACAGTACACTAAATGAAAGTTAATATTCCTGAGTGTGTAAATATGCAGTTGTTGCTGGAAGTGCAGGAATATCTCTCATCCAAATGCCGATGGTTGCTTACAGTTAGTAGACTGTACAATACTGTTTATTTGATAAAAGTGGGAAACTCTCATATTAGTACACTGTATGTAGAGTATTTCTATATTTGCTGTTCTTATAGGGCTGTGGGGGAGTCACAGTGATAAATTTGAAAAGAGGAACAGTTTTGATCGTTTATCATTTGGCTGCCTGATTAATTTTAAAAAGATTTTAAGGAATTATTGCTTTGATTTTTTGGAATGTCCAGTCTATTCTTTGATCTCATAACCAATCCAATTCATACAAAAGATATCCAGGAACCTCTAAATTGCCTCATTAAATATTTACCATAAATGGGGCAAGGTAAAAAAAAAATCTAGAAAAACTTAAAAGAAAAAAATCTGTCTGCCCTCTGGAGTTAACGGATGAGTTATAGTTTGTGGTGTAGAGTTTTTAATGTTTTCTGTAGTCATGAATGAGACACATGCTTTTACGTTTGTCAAAACACTCCTGGATGGTAAGTTGGGAGGAGAGAAAATACTCAAAGAATACAGAGGAACGGGGCAGGTTAAAGACCCATGACAGCGGAAACTGGTCAACATGGTTGTAGCAGCAATGATTGAGCAGTATGGGTAAGTTTTTGTTAGGCTTGTAAAGACAGGATAATCAGATAGACATAAAAATAAAGATGTCAGGCCATGGGAAAAAAAATCCTCAAAGTCTAATCTAATCTTTCAAAGTCTAATCTAATGTAAGGAGGTGTACAGCAGGAGAGGGAATACACCAGGAAGTGTCAGGCTTGTGATGGGCCCCTCTTGTCTGTGGACAGGAACTGTTTTTTGGAGTGGCACAAATAATTTGTGTGGCATCTTATTCTGACACTTGTGTGTCAAAATGAAAAAAAAAATAACTACAGTCACACATGTGTGGCTGTGTTGAAAAAAATAATGCCAAACAAGGCAAAGTAAATGGGTTTTAGGTGAAATATAAAAGGTAAAGTTAAAATAAGATTTTAAGTAATTGCTGGTGTAGCATCCTTGACTGAATGATGGTGTCATAAACTGATGGTTCACAGAAACTTTATTGAAGACTTGAATCATTGTAACCTTTTGTGAACACACTGTAAGAGCTAGGGACAAAGAAACCAAAGATTATCATCCTAAACTGAAAATATTGATGTAACATGCATTTTACTTACACATAAACCCAAATTTGTACATCACATTTGAGCTCTCAAATATTATGAGCAGGCCTTGTTTTGTATCTGAACTAATATAAAACACACCGGGTGGCTGTAGGGCTGTAGCTCAGGAGGTAGAGCAGGTCACCCACTGATCGGAAGGTCAGCAGTTCGATTCCTGGCTACGCCAGGCTACATGCCAATGTATCCTTGGGCAAGATACTTAACCCCAAGTTAAGTATCTCCGACGCTAGCGTTGGAGTATGAATGTGTGTGAATGTTAGCTAATTAAAGCACTTACAGTAGCTTAATTACTAATGGAAGTGCTTGTGTGAATGTACACGTGTTGTATAAGCACTTTGAGTGTTCAGCTAGAGTAGAAAAGCACTATATAAGAACTAGTCCATTACATCAAATTAATGTTGCTGATACCCTCATACATTTAGGACAAACCTACAGCATCCCTGTTCACTGTAATAGATTAAGCTTACAGCTTCTCATTACTTATTGCAATTTATTTCCTGTTTTGTGTTAGTTTATCTTTCAAAATAAAAGCATCAATTTCAAACCATTTGGAGGTCATTTACAGTTGGTCTCTTATTTTGGAGTGTCCAGCCTGCGCTTTGATCTCAAAGGACCAACTGCACCTGGAACATCAATGCAGCACACAGTTCACTTGCACAGTCACTGCAGCCATATCCAAGGAGCTGAATTCAGCTTTTGAGTATTTGCAATGATATTTTCACAAGTTCACAACTTTCCAAAATACATCTTTACTAAGATGATAAGCATCTGTTATCCTGTGGCCTCTGAGCAAAATTCAGGCAATAATTGTTTTTTTTGTATTGATTGATTTATTTGAGATTTTTAAAAACATTAAAACTGAGTGAAACTGAACTTTGATGATAGAATTAAGAAATCACTGCACTACATGCAGCTTGATAATAACTGGATTTATCTCATTTGTAGAGAGCTGTGGCACCTCCACCCAATTCAACCACTGGTGGGGAGAAAGTTGCAGTGTGCCTGCAAAGAAGAGAAAGGCCAGCACAATACCAGAGCCTCCCATAAAAAGGCTTAGGTGTACCAATGGCCCCACTCAGTTGCCATTTGAGGCCGTGCCAGCAAAAAATTAAAAAAGAAAGGCCAGCACTGAAAGGGGGACACCTGAAAAAAAGCTGAAGTCTGAACCCACCTGCAGAAACTCCAGTGAAGCCATCAGGGGGACTAGCTGGACAGAGCAGGACAAAACTGAGAAGCTGCCGGCCTCAGACACTTCCGGGACAACAAACAGGAAGCGTGCCCGTGACCCCTCCCAAGCCTACAGCGGTCTATCAGCCTGCATACCCAACAGTGGGAGCCCATTCCTCCCACTCCCACACGACAAAGGTAAACTGAAAGTGTGATAGGAAACATAACTCGCAAAGTTCATGTGTGAAAAAAGTTTTAGTCTCAAGATAATGCAATTATATATTCAGGTGTAGGGAAGCAAGTGAGGGGGATTAGAAGTGAGGCATGTGGCATAAAATGCTTTGAGTGCTCAAGTGGAGCAGAAAAACACTATAACATCCAGCTCATTTACAACACTAAAGCGTGTATCTGTGTTTGTTAGCTCACTTTGAGGTGATGTACCTTGAGCTTTA
>VUQK01022817.1:0-13385 GCA_015106715.1 Bujurquina vittata | reverse complement strand
CACACTCTACAAAAAACTCCTCTCAATCATTCCCCATGAGCGACTTTACCCTCTGGGTCCGGGGTATATTTAGCCATTTTTGACTACTTTTGTTTTTAGCTTTATAGTTGACCTTAGAAGCTGTTTAACTTGCCTTGTATGGTATCATTTTTTCAGCACCACCTCATGTGTGCGACTGTATGCTCATGCTTTCATTTTGAAATACTGTATTAACACATTGTACTTATGGTCACATAAAAACCTAAAATCAGAGTAGAAAAAAGTTAGATTTTTTTTACTGTAAAAATCACAAACATGCTTAACAAATTATTTTTACAACTGAAAATGCAAGTCGTAAAGTTTCTACTATATTACAACTTGTGTAAAAATATAGTAGATAAAGTTATATACAACTATTCACTTTAAAATACAGGAAAGGCCTCGGGCGTTTTTCTGTGCAACTATTTGCAGAGCAATCAGGACTCACATTAAGATGAGAAGAAATGAGTTGTCGGGAATTGTTTTGTTTTTATTAGCAAGCACTTCCTGTTAGCGTTTTCGCCGTTTATTTCTGCACAAAACGAGCATCGAAGGTGAGGACAATATACAGGAAAAAGCATGGCATAGATTATTGGGCATAACTCTGGTTTTACGTGGCCTAGCAACGTAATTTAAAAACTACGTCGTTTGAAATCAGCACCGCGCATGCGCACAGCAAATCGGACAGCGGAACCAGTCTATCAGCGTTAGCTCAGGTCCTGTTGAGTAGTTATATTATTATACAGATTTATGAACCCCCCCAGCATTCTCTTTCATTCCTACTATACTTTTCTGTCTGGACTTTGCAGTACAACTATTGTGTTCATTATTGTTCAATTTTTTGTTTCTCAAAAAAAATGATAGATTGTTGTATAATACATGAGTACTGCATATGTTTGTGATTGTATTGTTACTGTTTTCTAATAAAGTTGATTTAAAAAATATATATTATACAGATTTTTATAGCTAAAAAAAACTTAAAACAAAAAGTCTTCATCAACGGAAAAGTCAAAATATATTGAAGGGGTGATGAAAAATTTACCAGCAAGTCAAATTCTTTACTACCACGTCAATTCTCTTACTACCTTTGACTAGCCTTAAATTTGAGCTCATTTAATTTACTACCTTTTACTACCCTGCAGACACCCCGTATAAAGATTGTTGGTGCTTCTTCCAACATTCTTCCATTCAGAGAATGATGGAAGCGAACATGCTCTGAGCACTTCCAGTGCTGTGGAAATCTGCATTTCAGATCTGTGCATTGACAAAATCCTGTCCAAAGCTCTAGAGGCATATCCCATCAACTGTGAGAATTCGCATACAGGTCTAATTATTACAGGTCCATGAATTCAACTGTAGACAGGTGAAATCCACTGAAGTCACAGAAACATCTCAAGAACCAGTAATGGAAGTATGACGTGCCAAAACTCAATTTTGAGGGTTACAACAAAGGGCTGGTCGTCTGTTTCTTATCAAACTCCGCTTTTGCTTTTTTATTATGGAGGTCTGTGTGGTAGTTTGATGCTAAAAATTAACTACATCCATTTTTTTTTAAATAAATCAATGGTTTCTGCCAGGGTATTGCAAGCCCGAAGGTTCTCTAGGACTAAACCGATCACCCAGTTGTTTTCTAAGACTAAACGCTACACCTACACTGCACGAGATGCAGCTTCATCGTGTTCATTTTGTATATTATGGTTCCCATTAGTGTCCAGATGGACAATAAATCAGGACATTCTTTAGTTGTAATCGACAAGTTGCTACCATACAACATATGCTGTGTCCCTCAGTTTCACAGCCACAGCTGCCCCTCTTGTAACACCTGGATTCAAAAAGCAAAGATGGCAACAATGAAAAGACTGGGCTTGAAGTATCAGAAACAGGACTTTGCAAACCAGATGGATATCCCATTGGTTACAGTCATCTTTTATATACAGTTTAGAATGTCAATACATCAATCAAGTTCAACAAATGCACCTGTTTTCCAGCTCAGGTTTAACCACAGGCTTCAGCCAGGAGTATAACAAAATAAGATATACTGAAAACATACCACTCTCAAATAAACTGCAAATTCATAGATGTGCCATTTTGCCTTTTTGTTTTTTGATGTAAGAATATTTATCAAAAATCACATATATCTATTTTTCATTTGTTAAACCATAACATGACAAACTCAAACAACAAACGCAGCATGGCATGTGTGATAAAGACACCACTTTGCTGGCCACACCACATGATGGGCACATAAATACTTAAAGGCAATAAGACACCTGCATGCATGCATGCAGGCAGGCAGGCAGCACAGATAAGCACTGCTCTGCTTGTCCAACTACCAACTGCAGATAACACTGGCTCCTGTCTGATGGTGCACTGTGACATCAGGTTTAAACAGGTAGTCTGAAAAAGGTACATCTCCAATTAGAAGCATATAAAAATAATGTGTAAATAAGCACTGATTGTAACAAAAGTTGCTGACCAGTGCTGTTGGTATTTTTATTAATTTAACTGCAAATTCTAGCTGTCCATGTATCCAGATTAATTACTTCTTATACAGAAAGACCTAAAGAGATTAACCACAGACTAACAAATTACCAGAAGCCAAAATGATCACACCCACTACCTGCAGGACTAATAAGGTTATTCAAATGGCTGTAAATGAATCAGGCATGTGAAAGGACAAGGTACGGCATGTCATAAGTTGCCATTTCCCTGGATTTCGTATCCTGGATACAAGTCAATGTGACATGCAAGGATGGGATGGATAACAACAATAAGCTTACTGTCAAATTAGCTTTGTCAGCCGAAGGGGAAAGAATCATGTCTTGCCTCTCAAACTACGAAAGAACCTGACACAATAGTGTTGCACTCAAACTGCCAAAAAGGAAGAAGAAAGAAAAAAAAAGATGGAAAACTGGGTATCAAGAAAAACCTGAAATATGTCTGTCAAGAAAGGTGTATGCAGGGTGACTAAAGGGAAAAAAAATGGGGAAAACAATTAAGGTTTGTGACATGAAATTCTTGGGATGTGACATGCAATGCTGGCCATGAGCCGGAAACTGAGTAAGAATCAACAGCCCGAGGAGTTGCATTCCAGCAAAAAGAAATATGGGACTGCCTGTGAATGTTCAGTCAAGACTCCAAATCTCTCTCATTTACCCAACCATGTGACCGACGTGTAGAACTTGAGAGCTGTTTGAACACAGAACTAACAAAACAGGAGGAACCGTATCATTCGGACATCACGCACACTTTCAGTTAACAGTCAGGTTTAAACTAAAGGCAAAATGTAGACAGATGCAATCTGACTGCCAGCAGGGGATAATGGCAGCAAATCGCAAATCAACATTTTGTAACACATGTATATCGCTGTAATACAAAGTAATAAACATAAACTTTTGTTCACAATCACTTTGTCATAAGCCAGAAGAGAAAAACGCATGAAGCCTTGATCATTCCTGAACACATAAAGCAACACTTGGCAACGAGTGAGAAAACAACCAGAAAACCACCATCAACAAAAGCCAGAAACAGCTACACCAGCTAATTTTTTTGAACTCTTGCCAAGCAAGTGGAATATGAAACACAAATCAAAAAAAGAGAGCAAAACAAACACAACATGATAATGCCGTTTCAGGTTTTTGATTACTTAAAATAAAGTTTCACAGCAATATTTAACCTGATCATATAGGAAAGAGACCGCCGCCACCACCACCGCTGCCATAGAAAATCAAGGCCAAAAAAGCAAAAGCACAGAGAGGACGTGCCAGAACAGGTTGATTGTTTAAAGGGAAGTTAAATGTCACCTTTGTTTCAGTGTGAGACTCTCCGCTTTCCTCTGGTGTTTCAGCACGGTGTTTTGTCTCATGCCCCCTATCGTCTGCACTATCAGACACCAATGTTTCACTCCGACTGCCCTTATCATCCTCCTTCTGACCCTCCCTATTACTTCTTTTTACATTTTCTTCATCACTGTTAATGTCAATGTCGTACATCACGTCAGCTTCATCCTCTTTTGAACTGCCGCTGTCTACACTCTCCTGTTTTAACTCCTCGCTCAAACTCTGCTCTGCTTTTTCATCCTCCTCACAATCCATCTGAGGGTCCTCGGATGAGGTCTTCCCCGACTCAGCCTCAAGACTAACTTCAGACATACCTGGAAACAGACAGACAAGCAGGTATGAAAAAGTCCCACTAAGCTGCTTAAAGTGCATCTCCTGACACAGTTTGTGCCTGTATGTAAATGCATTAAATGAAACCCATGTTTAGTGTTGCTTATAAGGGATTTTAGGACTTCTCAAAGATGTCTTTGTATATCTGTTTGTTGCTGAATGAGTTGAAGTCTTAATATCTTTGCCCTCACTTTTTACAAAATGAGAAAGGAATTCTGCATTACCTTGTATAAAAATATGAATATGTGAATTAGACAAATTTATATGAGGAGTTTGGATTATCACAGATGCAGTCGCACATTACATACTCTGGGACACACCTACAATACATCCAAGTTCTGTACTTCCTTATTTTCCCCCAACCAGACCTTTGAATCATCTGCCTGATATCTGTCTGGCCTTGTTTGAACTAGTTTTGTAAAAACAGATACTTAACTCTGAATCGAATGCATGAGAGAATCACAAACTGGGGTTATGTTATTGATCAAAGCACTGATAGAAACAAAAAAGTGAAGTGCCTCAGATGAACACATTAGTCTAAAACTATACCGAGAAGCAGCTGTGTAATCCAATGCAAAACTTAGAAACTCCAGATCAGCTTAACTAATAAGGACACTACAGAAATATATAATTTTGTAATGAACTACAATTTACCTTACATTTTAAAACTTGAACGATATGCTGTTAGCTTAGGAACAGTAAATGACCTCCAGCTTTTATTAACAACATAAAAAAGAAATGAATATGTTGGCAGTCACTTGAGATACTGGAGCAACTATCTCAAATATGATAAACTGCTGGATAAGGTCAATATTTTCTCTTTGTCCGTAAAAAAGTGCAGCATTTTATTTCTTGTTAACCGTATCAGGTTTGTAGGGGTTATGGCAATGTGAAAAACGACGTGGATGCTGCTAATACCCGGAACAGCCTCGAGTTTTGCAATATTACCTGTTGAAGTACAGTCACGTGACTTGCTACTCAGGCGTCCAAAAGTGATAAAAAAATCTTTCCACATCAAATGCATAATTCAGTAATTTCATTGCACGATTGAGCATCACCCAACCCGTTCCTTAGCTTTACCCGCTAGTCGGTTAGCACTGAGCTGCCCACTGACTTAATGTGAATCTATCAGAGATGTTGACGTGTAGTTAGCTAGCGTTAAGTAGCTAACAAGCCGACAAGGAACTAAGGGGAAAAAAACTTTCAATGAAATCACTTAAAAAGTTGACATCATCTTTCAGTTTCGCTCAGTGTGCAACTCCCGTGCCCCAATTAAATGAAGATGAACAAAACTTTAGTTGACATTACCTGTGTGCGGCTGCGGCTAATCGTTTAGCTGAGACTTGTTAGCTGCGGTTGTTTGCTGAAATCCTCAGCGCCGGGCCGCAAAGGACGTTTTAACGCAAAGGGGCTGTCAATGCAGACGGTGCATAGATATACTAGCAGTTTATTATCAGCGGTCCTTCGCTCTTCACAAACACGCCAGACTCGCTGTTTGATTCGCCCGGAAAGACTGTTTCACTCTGCGGGCCCCTCGGCTGTCAAGTGAAGCAAACTGCATCATTTGCTGTATGCGCTCTCCCCCTGCTGTTAAGATATGTTGTTTGCAATTTGTGGCGGACGACCGAAATAAATGTAATGTCTATTTAATATCAGAATATAGATTTGTAATTTAAGGTACAAAAACACGACAAGAAGAAGACTAATAGACTGGGAAAGAATTGATGATTAATGTTTATCTCGGCCAACAACTACTTTCCTCTTGTAGTCTGCTTGTAAACCGATTTACCATAACAAACTCAATTACCCATGAGCGCCTGGGGGGACGCACATTTACGTTTCAACGCAAGCTGTAGCCCTGGTGAGGCAGTCCAGGCAGAGGCCATATTGGAATACATGAAGTCGGCTTGCACTTTGATGGAACTGAGTGTCTGCCGTTTTGGGAGTCTCTACATCACTATCCAGGATTTATACGCAAGTGATTGCACCAGGCATTCCGCTTGAGACTGTGCCAAGTCTGTACGGCAAGTTGTCTTGCTTCTTTTGTTGGGAAAAATGAGTCCAACCGATGCTAAACGGGGGGCTAAACGCAGGAAGAACAAGCGGGGCGGTGGCAGTAGCTGCAGTGCTGTCTGCAACACCAGTGGTGGCAAGGCCGGGGTTGCTTCGGCCCTGGGCTGTGAGGGAACAGCAGCACCTGCCTCTGTCGTCAGCTTTTTGACACCTGGCAGTACAGGCAGCGGAAATATCGGATCCATCACGGGGATAAACGACGAGGTAAGAATGTCACAGCACTGGATGTCAGAGCAGGGACGAGCAGCTAGCAGCGCTATCAACGACACATCTGATTTGGGCCCGAGACTGATGCGAGGAAGGCAGCTAGCTAACAAACAAGTGCAACGTAGCTGTAATTAACCGGCTTAATCATAGCTAATGGTAGTTGTTATTCTTTGTGGAATAAAGCCCCAGCGGTTAAACAGTCCTCAATGTAATGTACAAACTGCTTCTAACATCGGGTTAACAAAGTCTTGTCCGAATCCTTGGACTACCATGGTTAGCCTAAGTTAGGAGGTCGTAGGTGTATCGACAATGATTCAAACACCACTTAACATTATTTGTGGCTAATGTTCTTCATTATGTAGAGCTAACATAGAGAATGCGTTTCTCGAGCCAAGGTTATTAAGAAATAATATTAGGATTAACCTGGGTGGCTCAAAGACTGCCATTACCTAGGTAAACATTGATGCTAGCCCGTGCTAACAGTTAAGATCACTAACAATTTCATCACCGTCTGGTTGTGTTTTTAAATGCTGAACTTCCACCTTTTTTCTAATCTGTAGTTTTGAGTTTAACTTGGTCATATTTGCCAGCGGATCAGCTATATTGTCTCCAGTTGTCCACGTTAGCCGAACGAGCCCGTATACTTCAGTACTACCACGATAGTGAAACTTTGAGTGAAACCTAAACATGTCTGCAAGCTTATTTACAGGGTCAACTCTGGGATTTATTAGTTAGCTAATGGGTCACGTAAATCACACTTGGGCGTTTTTATTCTGCATGGAAGGGAAATGTGTCTTGTTTGTGTTTCTCTATACATTTATTGTGCTTTTATAGCTATCCAGGAAGCCAAAGTCTCTTCGCAAAGATGTATGTTTGAGATTAGTGATATTACAATACCAGATTTTCACTGTGAGTGGGCCATAAAATTCACGATGACAATCTCGAGGTATCTGCAGAAAATTAGAAGAAAACAATGCTGGTAGTCAAAGTCACATTTATTTTATTTAGTTTATTAATTCACTGCTGCCCTAATAAGGTAAATAGTAAAAATAAATTACTTGCCTAAACCATTATGGGATAAATGGGACTACTCACTGTATGTTGTATGTACTCCGTTTGTACACAAAATATAATTAAGCTAAAACACAGCACCAAATAGCACTCACTCAATCAGGCCGGTGAGAAATAGGAGAAACACCTGTGAGTCATGCTGGAGGAGCTAGGAGCTAGTGTTGGCTTGAAAAACTGAGAAAACAACAAAATGGCAATTAAATTAAGAATTAATTTCTCAAAAGTAACCACAGCCTAACTGTACCTGTGCCAGTGACTCAGTTTCTCTCCCCCTCTCATTCATTCATTCATTCACACACACATATATATATGTAAATATATATATATATATATATATATATATATTTACTAAAAAGAAGTGAGCCATGATCAACTGCAATTTGAGTCTGTAACCCTAGTTGTACAGGCACTGCATTGTTTACGATATGCTTGTATCCACATTTTACTATAGTATTAATTTTTTATTTTTAAATATCTGTGTTCATGAATACTCCCATATTAACAATACATGCACAAACAGCCATCCTCTTTTGTTCACTGTAGCAATTACGAACATGGTGGTTTGTCTTAGCCGGCGTTGGTAACCGTTTTAAGTTTACAAAACATAAAACTCTTTGAATTTAATCCTTTGGTCTAAACTGTCAATTATGAATACTATTTAGTCAGCCCATGCAAAGCTAGATAAAGATTATGTTTTAGTGTAATTTCTATCAGCTGACTTCTTAAATGTGCACACATAATTTATGGACACTTTCATGTTTATAAATTAGTCTTTATGTCCATCATGTGCATGTCTGGCTGTATTCAACACTGGACTGATATCACATTCAAATTCACCCCTCACAGTTTCATCAGTATCAGTGTGTATGTTGTCTGATGTGAAGCCCTTGTTTTTTTACAGAACATAATACAGAAAATGAAGCTTGGGGTCATTTAGAAATTGTTTTCGCACATAGTATGTCCAGCAGAGGGTGGCTTCATGGTCAGTTTATGTTACACACACAAAGGCAGTCAGCTGATATAAAACCAAAGTGATCAACAGTTACTTTTATAGATCGTCTTTGTAATTAATCACCTCCATAAATGGAACGCGATCAGTTCGTTGTAAACTATGAGTTGTTTGTGTCCATCAGGTCAAAGTGAACAGCAGTATTACACCACAGTTTACGGAAGGACCGGTGAATGCAGACTTCTCTGGAGTCCTTCAGGTAAAGTACAATTAGGTGCTTCAGAATCCACTGAATGATACAAAAAGCTTCTTCACTCGAAGTCACGTATAATACACACCTTGATAGCGGAATTGCGAGTACACTAGATGGGGAAACACACTCACGATTTAAACATTCATTGTCTCTGTTAAATAAGTCATTTTAAGTTTGAAGCTTATTCAGATTTGTTGGGACTTCAGAGTTATTCATTCACGTGCAGCAGTGCATCAAGATGCTTCAATCTTTGTATTTTAATTATTTATTTATTTTTTACAGTAGCATTTTTTTTATTGCTGATAAGTCAGAAATAACTTCTTGTTACTTTTTTTTGCCTAATTACTAGTGATGAAAATATTTCAAATACATACAAACATACAATAAATAAACATGCACTTTAAAATCATGTCTTGTTCCCTCTATGAACAAGAAAATGTATTGTGTGTGTGTGTGTAAACATTTTCAGACATACAGATACATGAGCCAAGAATCAATTAGACTCTGTTATAAAGTTCATATAAAATATCACCATGATCAGCATGTCTGTCCACATGTTTCCTTCTTACATGAACCATAATCGGTTGGGTTTGCATGTGTTCTTTGTGAGTATTTATTGTTTGAGACTCAGTTAGCACACATGCACTTTCCAGGCTTGTTAATAATAAATTGCAGGGTCACTGATTGTGCGCTAATACACTAATTGGCATTATCTGTGTTTGATGCTTCTCTTATTCTCTTCATGGTCATGTATCTTTTAACTCAGTACACCCAAATTCCAATTACAGCTGTTTTCTCTATTTCCAGTTGTGTGTCTATCCAAGTCCAGTATATGCAGTATCCCTTGAATGATTTGAGGAAATATCTTGATTTGGGACTAGAGCCCGACTGATTTATCAGTGGGCCGATATTGGCGGCAAATATTAGCTATTTGCCAATCTACCGGTATCGGCTTTTCTAACAGACGGAAATTTTAAAAGGTGAAGAAGAGAAGGGAGGAATGCCCTTCAACCATGGTATGTGTGGAGTGTTGATGTTGCACAAAATTTCATACACTGATTAATAAAATTCCACACAAATATCTAAAAGGATAAAAAAAAAATTATGACCTTTTCTATTCAACAGGTCAAGTCTGACCTAATATCATGCTTGGATACTGATATTCCTTTAAGTGTAAAGCTGCTCAGCTCTAACCCACAGTGCTCACTGAGTCACGATCTCCTGGAATACACTTGTAAAATGGAGCTGAAATGGATGGAAATCAACCTCCTTAAAATCCCATAGCCATCCTACCCACCAATGCATACTGTCAATGTGTATATCATTAATTGAAGCCTCTAGCTTCTAATTGTGTCCCTCCGTGGTTCACTCACTGAAAGGGTTGGGTTGTGTTAAGAAAAGGTTTCAGTATTTTAATGAAGTGCAGTGGGCCTGCTAAAGCAGATGCTGTACCTGGAGTACAGTGGGTCACAAAGGATTAGAACGTATCTGAGGAACAAGTGTTGGCAAACGTAAGTTTTCCTCTAAAATCACATTTTTAAAAAAAACTATTTTTTAGTATGAAGGTCAAACTAAAGAGTTCTTATAAAAAAATGTATCCCCCTAAATAATTAATAAATAACATCTGCTGCATTTCTCTGTAGGGAATTGCCTTCATGTATGTGTGGGTTTTTTCTGTTTGTTTTTGAAGCATAATCACAGTGATTTAATGCACATGCTAATATTTTTTTCTCTCTTCTCCTCATAACATACCTATTACAGACACCATTCACATTTGGCCTGAACCAGCGGGCGCCGTACACTGCTGGTGATCGCTGCCTCTTATGCCGATGTGAGCGTAAAGACACTGTCGTGCCTTCAGAGGCAGGAATCTCAGGCCAGAACGGTACGGCACAGCCTGCCAAGACTCCCAGTGCCCTACAGCTGCCTCTGTGGGTTTGCTCTGACTGCAGGCGCACAGTGGAGAAAGAGGACCGACATACTACTCTAGAGCAGTCGTTGGGGGTAAGTAACATGGGTACGAAGAGAATTAAAGTTATGAAGTCAACCAAGAATTTGTGGCTGGGGAGAGCTCAAGTCTTTGCTTGTTTTCACTGTTCAGACAGTATCCATCTCAACATTGATGCCACATTATCTGCAGTTTAACTTGCACAGCTGCGGTCTTTCAGTGGATGATGCAGCTCTTGTGTTCACCTGGCACTTCTGGTTCTTTGCCAGAATGGCCAAAACAGTTGCAGCCATCATGAGCAGCAGCTGTTGCTAAAAGAACATAAAGATGAAAGCAGAATAATAAAATTACTCAAGTTTGCATTGATTCTGCCAGCTAGCTAGCAGCTTCTAGCAGTTTCGGTGTGAAATGTGCGATTTTTTTTTTTCTTTTTTTTTGTATATCTCAGTGGATAGTGCATAGTAAATATAGTCATGATTATAGTATTAGTTGCTTTCTAAAACGTGGTCACATTTAATACACCTAATGGTTAATCAGAAAAATGTCTGTGAATTAATTGACTTAATTAGATTCCTTCCTTTTAAATTATTCTATCTCCTTTGCACACCCAAGTGTGACTGTAAATATTCTCTGTAAGATGACGTGTGTGTGTGCGTGCGTGCCTACGTGCGTGCATGCATGAGCCCCGATTCCTCTTTATTTAAAGAGCCTCTTTATGTCCGACTTTCCATGAAATGTGCACAGCTCGTCTCTGCAAGGACAATACTAATTTAGCTGTGAAAAAGTCTCGTGATTTGAAATCAATATTTTTTTCCCCTCTACAATACAAAGTTGCGTTTTCTTTTTTCCCCTGTGAAATGTGTATATCACTGATTATTAATTGTAATTATTAAAACTCTTTTCTATAGACAAATTTTAAAAAGGTAGTGACTCAACTTTCCATTCTTGCAGATTGTTTTAGTGACTAATTTACTTGAGAAATCTGCCTACAAATAAATTCTGCTATTTGTAGGCAGATGGTGAGACTGCCTACATAGATACATATTTAAGCAGATTGCAAGTGCATTTATAGCTACATTTTTGGGCTTCAACCAAAGTCTCAGCTTATCTGATTTCTTTTATTTTAATACAGGTTATTTTTTGGTCACTCTTCTAGGCTTTTGAAAATTCTTATATCATAAATAAAAGTGACATTTTATTAGTCCTAATAGTCCTTTTTAGTCTTTTTTTGTAGAGCTGGTTTATATTCTTGCTTAGTTATTGTTGTGTTGACCTTGGATGTTGATCTTGGGTTTGGCTTCCTCCTAAATGTATTGTTAAATGCATCCTAACTGCAGGGGTGTACTCTGCTGACTCACAGCATTATTGTCCTGTAGTAAACATGGCCAAGTGACTGGGGAGCTTTTATTTTGAAGTGGCTGTAGAAAAGAAAATTTGCACATTCTTATATTGTATGTCTAGTAGCTTAGATCAGATGGTAGATGGTGTGAAATTATTCTGTTTGTTGTTTTTCCCCCCATAATGCCTACAGAATCAGGATTTTCTTTTGCACATGCCTGTGGGTAATGGAAACTTGGGCCAGGAGGCAGCCACAGGGGATAGACTCTCCACTGCTGTGCCTACTCTACCCATGCTTCCTGCGCCGGACCTCACCACACCAATGCCAGCTGATACAGTTTGCAGCTGTGAAGCTTGCAATGAGAGGCGGTCAGTTCCAATTGATTCGTTGATTGATGCTTTGCGGTTTTTAATTGATTCTTAATGAATTCATGGAAATTGCAGGGAGATCTCTGCTGAGTCAGAAAGGGAGTCACAGCAGCTGCAGAACCACTGGTCGGAGCTTCGCTATCTGGTGCGCTGCATCTACCGTCAGACGGGAACGCCTCTTGCAGATGACCACGACCAGCCCCTAGAAAGAGACAAGGATGGCATGAAGGAGCTGGTGGACAGGTATGACCATAACCAGAAATCAATCTCTTTTTCTCAGTTCTCTTGTTTAGGTGGTTGTTGTTGTGCATGGCCACTAGATGTCTCTGTTGAGCTGTAAAGTTTCTGATTACAGAGAGCTTCTCTGCAAACAACCAGAGGCGTGGGAGCCTTTGCGCTGATGTCAACAATCTGAATCTGGTGCCTTTTTTCCAGTGTATTTGAACAGGTCTACAATCCCATAAAAGGCACAGTTGATTGTTTGATATGATGTAATTGAATTCATGAGGAAACAATGACTCTCAGAGGGGAGATTTTTAAACTGTTCACACAGTGTTACAGGAGAAAAGAACAGTTTTATTTGCTAGTAACATCAACAGATGGGAATTTTTCTCCCTGCTCTCTTGTTCTCAAATTCTCAGCATTTCAAAGATTAAATGTGTTATTTTTCTCCTGCAGGCTCTGTGAGAAGGATCCCTATCAACTCTACCAACGGTTGGAGCAGCAGGCTCGAGAATACGTCTTGGAAATGAAGGTGCGGCTACTGAAGCACCTATCTGCAGGCTCCAAGTCTATGGGACCATCAGGGACCGTGGCTGCAACCCAAGGTCCTCCTCAAGCCCATCAGTTTATCTCCCTTTTGCTAGAGGAGTACAACGCCCTCTGTCAAGCTGCCCGAACCATCAGCAGCTTCCTGCTCACCCTGGTTAGTTTGTGTTGTGTTTTTTTTTTTTTTTTTTTCCCTCCCTGTCACATAAAATAACATGCTTG
>VUQK01022815.1:46101-57941 GCA_015106715.1 Bujurquina vittata | reverse complement strand
GTTTCAGCTGTGGATTATTGATGCACATTTTTGGTGTCCTGATGTGTTTGCAGAAGCAAGATGGTGGGAAAAACTTCATATTATCATTAATAAAGGAAGAAGTCACAACGGTCTGGCCAATAGTTCATCTCCATATTGTTCATGCTTTAGAGGCACACACACACACACACACACACACACACACATGCGTTTCTTTCTCTTTTAACATTATTTGTTGACAATGACAGGCTTAACCTAAAACCCCCAAAACAGAAGTAAATGTCATGGTCCCATATTGTCTAAAGATGCTTCCAGAACAAAATTCCTCAAGTGTTTGTTCCAGGCTCAGCTGCTGCTGTCGACCTGCTGTCTGCGTTTCAAGCAACAGCTTCTGAAGACAACTGGTGCTAAGCCATGACGCACGCATGCATGCACACACACACACACATCTATAAAGAGACCAGAAACCTGTGGTATTTCCATTCATCTCCCTTCTTGGCTGCAGGCAGGAATCAGCAGTGGGCAGGATGGCAGAGTAAGCCCCAAGTGGACTGAGCATGACTTTTGCAACATTTATAAAAACATTTAAATCTCATTTAGCACCTTGTTTGTTTGTTTGTTGTTGTTGTTTTTGTTTGTTTGTTTGTTTTATAAGGAGAAAGATGACGCTGAGCCGGAAAAATCACCTGAAGGTAGAGTAATGAATAATTTGTGAGACTGGACCAAATTCCAATTAGTATCCTAAATTAATTTTGTACTTAACAGGTTTCAGTCAGGAAAACATGAAAGTACAATGTGATTTTACATAAAACTTAAAAGACCTTAACAAAACAAACCCAAAGCAGGAGTGAAAAGATGCATTTCAGCGGGATTCAACAGGAAAACAGAAAAATATGAAACAATGATCACCTTCAAGTCAATTAAATGCTAAGGCAATGAGAAAAGTCTTGATCTGGGATCATGAAGTCTACGATAGTTTGTTACTGTAATGTGATATGTATCAAAAGCTGAATTCTGTCTCCATGTTCAGCTTTGAGTTGGAGATCAGTAAGCAGACTTATCTGAGACCACCTGAGAGGACTGGAAGGTTCATAATGGCTCAGTTAAGCCAAATCAACCAACCAGTCATGGAGGACAGAAATAGAAATGTATTTGTTTTGATCATAAAACTTGTGGCAACTTGTAGTTATTTTTGAATCAACTTATTTTGGTCACTTGACCATCTATAGCAGTTTTACCCGAACTTCAATGCTGTATATCCCTGTAGGTATATACAAATTAAGATTATCTACTACTACTTTTTAATGCTTTCTACTCTCTTAACCATCTTGTGACTCAAAGTGTTTAACTTGTGATGCTTTGACACATCCCTGACTACCAAGTTTGGTGCTGCTGGTTGGTGCTTAGCACATTTCTAAATATGATATGTTGCTGTAACCAACACTTAGAGAAAATGGCATGGGGATGCATCCACTGAGGATGCCACAGCTCAGACAGCCAATATTGCAAGTATTATGCTAAATCATTAAACAACTATTCAAAATCTAATCAGCAACAACTTAGATAATCATCCTTTTTTTTAATCATTCAAAGACCTTCCTTTCTGTGAGGAGAGTCTGATAGGCAGGTCTCATAAGAAAAAACTACATATTTTACATATTTTAGAAATGCTTCAGAAACCAATGTTAGGATCAGAATTTGTCATAAGCATCATCAATGGCTACATCCTGTCGTGTGCCAGCAGGCTGCTGGTGGTGCTGTAACGCTGTGGGGGGTATCTTCTTGGCACAGTTTCGGCCCTTTAGTACCACAGCATACCTGACAATAGCCATCCATTTATGCCCAAAGTGTGCCCATCCTCTGGTGGCTGCTTCCAGCAGACTAACACACCATGTCACAAAACGCAAATGATTTCAAAGTGGTTTCTTCAACATGACAGTGAGCTCACTGTACTCAGATATCCTCCAGTCACCAGATCTCAGTTCAAGAGAGCACCGTGTGGGGGAACGGGTGATTCACATGACAGATGTGCAGTCAATAAATCTCCAGAAACTGTGTGATGTTATCCTGTCAATAAGGGCCGAAATCTCTGAGGACTGTTACTGAATGTATTGTATGCCATGAAGAATTAAGGCAGGTCTAAAGGCAGAAAGGGTCCAACCCAGTACTAGCTAAGTGTACCTTATAAAGTGGCCGGTGAGTATGTTTTCCTTGAAATGTATTTGAGGATGTGGTTTAGTTCTTTAGTGAAAGAAGCATCTCTTTGTGCAAAACACACACAAAAAAATACTAAATACTAAATAAGGTGTGCATGCTACTCACCTGATCAGACAACACCTAGCTGTCCTCATCCTGATTGTGTTTGTGATTTTGTGAAGATCTAAACCATCTTTTCCTCTTCCTATCAGAGCTTGCTGCTGCAAATTGGCCAGGAAATGTTGGAGGAGGAAGCACAGGAAGCCGAGATGGAAAAAATGCAGTACATGGAAGAACACTGCCCTGCCCTTTCCATCCCGGGCTGCACGCAGGACCTTCAGGTAAACCTGCAGACCTGGAGAATTTGTTCATGACTGATGTTAAACTTAGCAGTTTTTTTTCCAACCTATGGAGTCTGTAGTTCAGTTTTTGCTGTAGTGCACTTGCCTATACTATCCACTTTGTTGCAGATGTTGGGGACTTTATTGAGAGAGCCAAAGACCATTAAAATCTACTGGAGATCACCGTTTTCCATGCATATAAATTAATTAATTTTTCATTTGCTATTGTTCAGAAAGAAATAGACCCCCCCCCCACACACACACACACAAGCCAACTATAGAAAGTTGGAATTTAAAGAAAACCAGCTTTGTAATAAAAATGTTCAGGATGGTGCTTTCCTGTAAAGTATTTGTAATTTAAAAAGAGTTTCTATTAACATGTCTTACTATTTCTGTCTGTCACAACACCAGGAGCTGTGTCGCAAACTTCACAAGCAGATTGATTTGGTGGATGAGGAGCGATATGACACGGAGATCAAAGTGACCAAATCCAACAAGGAGGTGGTGTAGAGGTTTCTTCTACCTATTTAGTTATACAGCGCTTAACAAATTTGCCAGACCACCACCCAACGTAAGGTTTATGCTGCCCTAAACAAACAGTACTGCAAATTATCGTATGTTTCTGAAATGGTTAATCCATCAGTTTGCGCAAGATATAATATAAAAATATAAATTGTTGTTACCCATGAATTTTCAAAATTACTGTTTTACACAAAAGCAGAAAAAAAATCTTAAAGCACATTATTATTTTTAATAAGATGCCAGATTACATTTACTTGCCTTCCTGAACAGAAAAAATAGTTTTAGTGGTTGATTGTTATGTTTGATTAACGTCTGACTTCTCAGAGAAGTCCACTGTGCTGACTCACATTTGGGCATCAAGTTTTATAAAATATTTGTGTTTTCTTGTTTTTATGACAGGTAGTCTAATAAATGTATTAAGCACTGCCCATAGAGCAGAGCTGATCATTTCAACTCAAGCTATCTTTTACTTTTCCTCTTCAACAGGAAAAAAGTGTAATAATGAAACAGCCTACAAAGATTTACATGGCTACATGTAATACTCAAGTTTGAGTAGATCTTGAAGACCACCAATGACAGTCAAGCATACATAGACTCTCAGACTTTTACAGAACCAATTCACAACAACCGTCATCTCAAGGGCCTTTATAGTGTAAGGTAAAATCACTACAATATTAGAAAGAAACCAAGCAGTTTTATCTGAATTTAGAAGCAGGAAATTAGAAGACATCCAGGCCTTTATGTCTTTAAGATATTCCTGTAGTTTAACTAATTGATGTGAAAATGTACACAGTATTTTCCAATGCCTCTTTTTATTAGTACCTAATTGACTCAACTCGACTTTGTCCGTTTTCCGTTACAAGTAAGTACCGCATCAGTAAGGTGGCCCGAAAGTCCCATGACATCATTTGTATGAGCACAAACAGTCTCTTGGCCTAGGTACTAGTGGAAACGTGGGATAGTAATACTGCCTAAGGGAAGCATAATGTAAAAAGTATCGGTCCCAAGTCCCAGCACATGTGAAACCTCATGACTAACTTTTATGTGTAAGGAAACCTCTCCATTTACATGCAAAAACTGGAGTCTATCAGATAGATATGATTCAAACCACTGCAGTGCAGTTCCTTTAGTACGAACAGTGTGTTCTAATCTCTGTAGTAAAATATTGTGGTCAACAGCATCGAAAGCTGCACTGAGGTCCAGCAGGACAAGTATAGAGATGAATTCACTGTCAGAGGCCATAAGAAAATTATTTGTAACCTTCACTAATGCTGCTTCTGTGCAAAAGATTTGTGAAATGAAGGGAAGTTTGAAGTCAGTATAAAATTCACTAAGATAGCTGGTTCGAGTAAGGGCTTTTTAAGTAATCGTTTAATTGCTGCCACCTTAAAAGACAGATTAATCATATTTAAAACTGAAGTTTTAATTAATGGTGAAACCTCTTGGGATAGTCGTGTAGGAATAGGATCTAAAAGGCACACTGATGGTTGAGAGGAAAACATTATTGAAATTATCTCATTGGAGAAAACTATATCAGCAATTATTAGATTTGCTGTACTTAACGGCACATCTGTGGCAAGGTTGTGACTTCTTGGCTCAATACAGCTCTGACTCCTTGTCAATCTGGCTTACAGTGCTGAAAAGAAACCTGGGGTTGTTCCTGTTTTCCTTCATCAGTGATAAATAATAAGACGTCCTGGCTTCACGGAGGGCTTAAAAAAAAAGAGTAACAAACTATTTTTCCAGGCCAAATGAGGATCTTGTGAATGAATGCAACACCATTTTCTATCCAGCTTATCTGCTTTAAGATACTCTTTTGTATATCAGGGAGTCGAGCATCTCTGATTGGTTGCCTTATTTGTCAGAGGAGCCACAGTATCCATGGTCGTACACAGTGACGATGTAACAATATTATCAACATCAGTCTCTATGGGAGTAGAGTTTAGGTAGTTGCTTTGCATTGTGTTGGCGCATGACAATGAAGAACATAACAGTGAAGGAATTATATCCTTAAACTTAGTTATAGCACTTTCATAAACACTTCAACTGTGTTTTTGTCAAAAAAATGGTCAGATAAAAGAGGATTTTCAGGAAATACTGTTAATGTTCAGTTTCTATGCCATATGTAATGACAAAATCCAGAGTGTGATTAAAACAATGAGTGGATAGATCACTGGATAGAGTATCATAGAGACACACACACAATTCTGAACAACTGTCTTCTCGTTCAGATTTATGAGCTTAAGTTGAAGATTCAGGATCTGAATGGGAGGTTTAAGAAGCCAGTTCTGAAGAAGGTGCGGATGTCAGCCGATGCCATGCTGGCTGCCCTGCTGGGCTCTAAACATAAAGTGTCCATGGACCTGAGAGCCAACCTGAAACAGGTTAAGAAGGAAGTGAAAGATGAGGTGGGTACTTCAGACACCAACGAAGCAAAGTAGCATCCTCTATTGAAAAGACAAATAATACAGTTAGTAAGATCCCAACAGACATAAAAGTCTTCACTTTTATCTCTGCTGTGTGTTTCACAGGAGAAGCAGACAGGCGACTGGAGGAAAAACATTGAAGACAAAACTGGGATGGGTGGCAGGAAGAAAATATTCGAGACAGAGACTTAAATGTCAGCATGTTTTTCTGTAGGTGACCAGCGCAAAGATTTTCTAGATGTCAGTTTTTATAAATGAATTAAAAGAATAAAACCAGTGTTATCCTTGTGCATTTAATGAGAGGAATTAGATAAACACAAACAGGCTGCTACAGAACACAGGCTGTGAATGCTCCATCAAGATCCATCCATCCATCAATCCATTTTCTTCCGCTTATCCTTTTCAGGGTCACGGGTTGGGGTGGAGCCTATCATCAAACGCAAATGACAAACAGTGGTGTAAAATATTAATAAAAGTATCAAATTGGCAGCATAAAATTAAACTTGGGCTAAAATGAACAAGAAAATATTAATAAATATTTTGCTCCTTTATTTAGTTCTCTGCAGCCGTTCTAAAGTAAAGGTTTATTTTTTTTGCTGGGGTTGTCGGTCACGTGAGAAGATGTGACGTCACGAAAGCCGCTGGTTGTGGAAGTAAATCAGCTGCGACAACAGAAGGCTGCGTTTTTGTAAAATTTCCAGATAAACACTAGTAAATACAGCAAGAGAGGTCGCTTTAAGTCGATCAATTCCTCCAGTAGAGCCAAAATGACAGCGGCGGTGTTTTTCGGTTGCACCTTTATCGCCTTCGGCCCAGCCATCGCGCTGTTCCTGTTTACCATTGCCCGGGAGCCGCTGAGAGTCATTTTTCTCATAGCAGGGTGAGAATTAAACTTTCAGTGGTCGTAGCCGATAGCAGGTGACCTAAATGTATCATTGTTTGGTGATATCGATGCCACTGCCGCGTTATACTGAATAAATTCCAACCTTAAACAGCGTTAGCTTTCGAGCTAACGTCGCTTTGCTTGTTAGCTGAGGTGCTACCATTAGCTTCCAGTTTTTAGCGTTCTGGTCTTATCCTTGGCTTTTTTATCTTCTTACTCTTACAAAATCACAGTCCGATTTGTGCAGACTCCCATAAATACACCAACCTTAGACAAAGGCAGACGATAGACAGCTGTAAACTCCCAGCAGTGACTGATATTAGCCGTCTAAACAGAGAAAGCCCTAGCTTAACCTGAGGGATGCCAGTTTTATTTCTTTTCGAAACCTCATCTTGAAGGGTAAGAAAAGTGATGTGAAAATATTCAGCTATAATCAACTACAGCTGAACATCTATAAAAGATGACTGTATAAACATAACTAGTTAGCTTTAGGGCTGTTTGGCTTTTTCATGAGTTCACCGCTATCGTAGAGGTTTACTGTGTGGACGGGCTTGGCCCAAATACATGAGAAATACGCTTGGGATCAGAAGTGAGGTTGTTCATTGATAAAATACATCTTACCTGTTAATTTGTAATACTGTCATACTGATTGTGTTCGTTGAAACTTTGTCTCCTTGGTCAATTACTTTTTATTATTTTAAACCAAAACGATCTTTGCCATTTTATGATCTTGGTGGTCCCCCTCAGTTCATCCTCAGTTTCACAGAAGCTCTTTTTGCTGTTTTCAGCCACCCTTTAAGCCAGCTTGCTTCTAATTTGCTGCCCTTTACAAATAGAACAGCTGAATAACAGATGAGTGGGGCTTCTGTATAAACAACAAGGCTAGTATTGCTGTGTGCATAGAAGCTTTGAGATGACCACATGAGTGATTCTGTTCTCATTCTTTTAGGGCATTTTTCTGGCTGGTGTCGCTGCTGCTGTCCTCCTTGGTGTGGTTCATTTCGGTTCAGATCAGTAATAAGGAGAGCGCAGCTCAGCAGAAAGGCCTGCTCATCTTTGGCGTGGTGCTGTCCGTCCTCCTGCAGGAAACCTTCCGCTTCGCTTACTACAAGCTGCTGAAGTAAGTTGCTGCCACTGTGTTTGACAGTTTAACGGTTTAACATCTCAGCATGGCTCTTCTTGCTGTAAACTTCACCATTGTTCCCATCTCTGCTACCACACTGACTGGATCATTCTGATTATGCTTCATGTGGATGAAAAGACATTTTTTAAAAATTATTCTGCCCCTTAAATGTAGACAAAACTTCACATCGATTGTAAGTCATAATCTGAAATAACATAATGCGTCATGGAAAAGGAATAGAGTGATAAACACTGTTAGAATTAAAATGCTTATTCCCCTTCTCAGCACAAGCCCTGTCAGCATTTATTGACTTTCTGCATCAGTGCACACTTAAAACACAAATACATTACCAGTGGAAAAAAAACAAACATATATTAGTCATCAGGCTCATATTATTTGGTATGTGTGCATTTTCTTAAATTTATTAATAGCTGGAAAACATTTGATTTCAGAGGTTACACACTTGGGAGTGCAGGGTCAAACTTTTTTAATCTTTGTGTTGTACAAACATTGCCTCCTTATCACCTTACACTAAGAATGATGACGTATAGCCCAGCATGAACTTTCTTTTCTTTGGGTTTTTTTTTTCTTTCTATAAGCACACAGTCCTAGTCTGTCACTATAATTTTAGAATGCTTTCTTACTTTTGTCACACATTTATACTCAAATCTTAGAATTAGGATAGTGAACATAACATCCTAATAAGAATCAAATAAGAACTAGAACTAGAATAGGGACCAGGACACCTAATGACAGTGAACATCAGCCACCCCGAGAGGCCACTCAAATTTTATAACCTGCCAGTTACCATGCAGTAATGAAAGACCACCTCACATGTACTTCTTACTTGGGTAATGTCTGGAAAAGTTCATGGCGGCAGTGCTTGTATGAACATAGTGCAGTAAATAATGAGTTATTTTGATCTGTACACTTTAGTAGTTGCAGAATGTGATGAATATGATGCTAAATAACATTGGTCTGTATTGGAGCATACTAAAAGGACCCCATCATGGATTTTGAACCTACAAAATTGTTGACCTTTTTCAAAACAGTTTGTTGTGTTTTGTGAATACTTTCTCACTTGTTTATTTGATAAAGCTGACATGTGCATGTGTCTTCAAATTTTAAGTGCCTTGAGGTGACTTGTGATTTGCCGCTTTATTAACTGAAGTAAAAAGTGTCAGTTTAGAACCAGTGAAAGCACATATCTCAACTTTGATATTTAGCAGTTGGTCAAAAAACAAACATTCAAACAAATGAATTCTATATTATCACATAGGCCTAAACTGTAAGAATTCATATCCCACATACATAACATTTATTTACTGTTAACTAAGAAATTTTTAAACATGACCTCTGATCACTGTATTGTTATCATCATATTAACACCAGGCTGTGTGTGTGTGTGTGTGTGTGTTTTCTTGTAGGAAAGCAAATGAAGGCCTTCTCACTCTCAGCCAGGAGGAGACTATGCCCATCTCCATCCGGCAGCTGGCCTATGGTACACTTGAGTACACTTCTTCTGTCCTTCATGTCACCCACTCGTAGCATTTGTTCACCCAAGATTCTGTCAAAAGAGAGAACACAAAGCATCTATTACCTCTTTGCATCTTTATTTTCTTTTTCACCTCAAATTCAACTTTGTACTATGCTGTAAAAATAGTTGAGGAAAGTCACTTGTGATTTTGGAAGAGGTTTTTAACATCCAAGAAACTATCACTTATGTTATGAGGGTCATTTTTGGTTTAAAAATGAGACTAGGGTGCTGGAGAATAGAAGATGCCCTTTATCAGGGATCCTCAAGTCCTTGCCTCGAGGGCCAGTGTCCTGCAGGTTTTAGATGTGTTTCTGCTTCAACACACCTGAGTCAAATATAGAAGTCATTAGCCGACTCTAGAGAACTTGACTGCAAACTGAGGAGGCAATTCAGCCATTTGATTTAGGTGTGTTGGATCAGGGACACATCTAAAACCTGCAGGACACTAGCCCTTGAGGCTTGTGTAAACATGTAACACAATTACAATTACATTTAGCATACTAAAGTAGCTTAAAATTAACTGTACTTCTCCAATGTAATCTTCTTGAGCAGAAGCTGAAAGTTGTTGTGGTTAACATGGTATAATACAGACTTTATGTCTCAGCCGGTCTCTGTTCTTCTATTACTTTTGTCTCAGTATCTGGTCTTGGCTTCGGCTTTATGAGTGGAGCCTTCTCTGTGGTGAACATTCTGGCTGACTCAGCAGGGCCGGGGACTGTGGGGATCCACGGTGACTCGCAACACTACTTCCTGTCCTCAGGTAACAATTACCACATGCTCAATTTTTGATTGCCAAAAACTTCTAAAGTTCTTCATTTAAGTGAGTCCATGGGTTTGTGAAAGCGTTACTCTCTAGTGTCTTCCTCCAATTTTTTAAAACATGTATTTTTATTGTAAGTTGGATAAAATCAGATTCTTCAAAATATCAGACAGAGTTTGGGGTCTAATATTGAATTTTACTGCAATGGCTTTCTGCTTCACCCTGGATTTGCTTCAGCAAAATTTATAATCTCACTTTTTTGCTCGAGTTTGTAGCTTACGCTTCACTCCTGAGCTTGCCATGATTGTCTCTGATAAATTGAACTGATTCACTCAGTACAGCTACTCCAGACATCACGTGACTGTCTATACACTCAAGTGATCTCGACACCTTGTTAGTGTGTTTACAAGACAATGCATGGAGTTTACATAGATGGTAAATATTGGAATTGGAGGAGGACCTTTAGTGCTAAACTTTTTTTTTATTTTTTTTTTTTTATTGCTCTTTCAGCCTTCATGACCATGGCCATCATCCTGCTTCACATGTTCTGGGGTGTTGTCTTCTTTGATGCCTGCGAGAAGCAGCGCTGGTGGGCGGTGGCAGCCGTTGTCATCAGTCACCTTGTTGTGTCCTGCCTGGTGAGTGGTTTGTACAGAAGTGTGTACATGAGTCTGTGTAAAGGCAGAAAAAAACACTAGCAGAAGTGTAGCTCACAGTTGACCGGCTATGTAAGGAAAGTGTTGTCATATCATAAAAAATCTATGACGATGACCTGCTGTACCTCCGAGCTACAGCCCATAAATGTTACGTTTGCTTATTTTGTCATACTGTAAAATAAATGTATATCGTCTTGTCCTGCAGACCTTCCAGAACCCCGAGTACGTCGCCAGCCTCGTTCCCACCTATGTCATCCTGTTCCTCATGGGCGTCTGGGCGTTCTACTCTGCTGGCGGCTCGCTCAGGAACCTCAAACTTTGCCTCACCTGCAAAGACAAGGACTTCCTGCTAGCCAACCACAGGCCCAGATAACGCAGCATGCCTAGCAGCGTGCAGGACTCTTTACCCAAAGATCAGAGATCTCTCACACACGCACACACAAATTGGACGCAGTGATGAAAGAGTGTTTACCCTGTTAAATCTGCTATTTCACCTGAGACATATTTCATCATCTTGAGCCTAAAAAGGACGTCAGAGGTTTTGTGGGAAAAAAGATGGAAGATTATTTTGATTCCAATCCAGTCTGGAAAAGGTTTTTATTTAAAAATATGATCTATCCATTTGGCTGACTGTGTGCCCTTTTTGTGATCTGCACTGACAGAAAAAAACAAACCCGCAGAAGATACTTTAGGCTGAAAGTGGCAGCACTCTTTGAAATGTTTAGAATTTTTCTGACACCTGCCTTCTATCAGATGCTTCAAATCTTTCCTAGTGTTGTTTTATTGTTTATAAAGAAAATGTGTATATAATTATGCATTTTGAACTTCCTGATGTGCATATATTAAAACCTTTTTTCAAGGTGCTGTATGCCATCTGTAGTCTGAATATGAACCTGCCTTTGATTGTAAATGAATTCAGAGGATGAGGGGAGACATGATTGTGATGTAGTTCTCTTAACCCAGTGATCGTGATGTCCTGACATAAGTAAATATGAGTGAATCTGATTGAAGAAATGGCAACAGATTTGTTTCTTTGTCCTGTTGAAATTCGATCTGCTCTGAGAGGTCAAACTGAGTGTGAAGTCAAACTGAAAGCTGAAGAACAACATATATCAACACTTTCGGACTCGGCTTCAGTCTGATTGAAATCTCTGATATAAAAATATCCCTATTTATTTGCAGCAAAAATCTTTAATCAATTATCTTTGTGAACTTGCAGTGAAATAAGTGTCTGCTCCCAACTTCCTTACAGGTTCGCTAAATCGCTTCAGAGTGCACAAATGCACCATAATTAAGAGCAGCTGGATGTGTCGGCACTGTGATTTGAATGCTTGCCCCCCCCCCCCCCCCCCCCCCCCCCCTTTCTCTTTTTTCTTTGGGCTGGTAACGACTACACCCCTCATCATTTTTTACTCTC
>VUQK01022815.1:18710-46081 GCA_015106715.1 Bujurquina vittata | reverse complement strand
CCCCCCCCCCCCTTTTCTGTTCCTTGATTGTGAGTGCAAGAGTTGACATAAACTCCTCTCTCATATTTAGGAGTTCCCTACAAAGAATGTTTCTTCTTTGGGAACTGATTTTATTTGGGATCATCTTGTACAGTTTTTGTAGATTCAGTCTGCTGTTTCACAAGGATGGGATGGATGTTAGAGATTTAAACTGTACTGTGTTTGCATTCAATGTGTTGTGTTCCTGCCTTGTGCTGGCACTTTGCTCCGTGACAAAATGGGATTTGGCAACGTCTTAAAATTGAAGAAGAGCCGGTCAGTACATTTGGCTAAAACAATCTTGCATTAACTCTTTTCCCCCAGCCGTTCTGGAGGCTATAGTTTGTCATGTTGTTTAACTCTACTGTAATGTAAGAAGGTGCTTCTGTTGTGTAACCTATTGTGACATTTGTTCCTTGTGTGCACAGTTTCAATTTTTACTTTATACTGTCAAAAGGCATGACATGCATTCAGCTCTCCCTCTGGATTCATTTCAGTTTAAATTTAATAAAGGTTAAATTTCCATTTATCACCATCTTTGGGCAGATTTTAAATGTGCACAGTACTTGATGACTAAAGAAGTAATAATAAAAGATTGAGATTCCTGTCAGTCTTTATATGAATTTGTTTTTTAATTAGTTGGCTACTGTTATCGTGTCAGCACTTAAAGCTCAGATGATGAACTGGGAAACTGTAGCGACCTGGATAAATTAGGTTTGGAGAACTGTACATCAGACAGCTGTTTTCTTTCAAAGGGTGAATTTTTTTTGTTTAACATTGCCCACAGTTATGCCCAAGTAAAAATGATTTTTATGACTTAATTTGTCAGCTCAGTAGTCAACTAAAGCTTCTCACTTTACCATCACAGACAACTCCAAACTACATGTTTACATGTGAAAAGCTGCTACCAGGGATCTCTGCTTAAACAGGACTTTTTATGCCCATTTTCACCTCTTTGTTTCTTTTCTTGGACTAGCGCAGCTTTGCATGATTCCAGGCTTCCTGGTTCATCAATGGGAAACAAGCATTTTGGCTCCTCCACCTCCCTTTAATCCAGCTTTCTTCCGATTGGCTACTCAACTCAAGGCTCCCAGGAATGGGTGGACCGAAGAACAAGTTCCCAGTTCCATTATTCATTTTTTAATGATTCCCCAAATTTTCACAAATTTTAGAACCTTTTTTAGGGTACCCCCACACTGTATAGGAGGAAATAAGTACTTCAATTTGTATTTTTTTACTTTAATATGTTTTGATAGGAAGCATGTTTTATCGGGGAAAACATACCTGATGTTAGTGCTGGTGCTACAAGACTGCGCATTAGCGTTGTAGGGTTAAAGAGACAATTTGAACATGAGGTAAATGGACTGGTTCTTGAATTTGTTCCATGGATAAGCAAAAGAAAATGGATGGATGGATGGATTCTCCTCAAGAATACTGGTTACTTTCAGTTTAGCAGGGGTAACAATGCATGTGACATGTATTATAACATGAAAGGGGAGCATGACAGAATGCTTAACTCGCCATGTTTGTCTGATCGAAAAGCAGCAAGAAAGAGCAGACACCAGACTTTTAAGTCTTTTAAGTTCATGCTGAAACAATGGGTCATTTCATGAGACCTTTAATGAGCAGCCTACAGGGCACAAAGCAGGCGCCAGGTTTCCAATACAGTGTGTGTGTGTGCGTGTGGGTATGTGTGTGTGTGTTTGCGCGCGCGCGTGTGTGTGTGAGTGTGAGTGTGAGAGAGATGAAGCAAAAAAGCTTGTGTGCTTCAGATGCTTCAGTTTTCTTGTCTGTAAAAACGAGGACCCGTTAAGAGTGGGCATGCATGCATGTGTCATTAAAAGGACTAATCACACAAGACAAATCAGACATCACTTTTTAATGTTTCATCCTAAAACATTCCTCCATTCTGCCACTCCTGCTCTCCTCAGGTCATGTTTCCATTTATGAAAGCAGACCCCTCCAAGCTGGGCCACACAAAGCTCACTGGGGTCTCTGAGGGCTTCGTTCAGTCAAAGGCCTTTTTTTTAAAAGTCAGACAACGGGCAGACAGACTCAGGAAGCGTTTCCTCTGCCGAAAAGCAAACTTTCACATGCAAATGTGAGCCTGTGCAGCCGGTGACACCGGGGTCAGCTCAACAATATCAGAAGTTTCACTCCTGAGGTTTTTGTTTCCTGTTGGATGTTAGAGAGTTCAGATCAGGCTGTTGTCGACTGGGCAGCAGGCGGAGGAGAAACCAGAGAGAGTTTCACTTTACAAAGTGCACTTTTCTGGCAAATGCTGCTCATGTAAATATTTAGAATCATGACTGAGTGCAGAAGCAATTTTTCATGACAGTGCATCACTGCATTTTACCCATTTTACTGTAACGAAATTACTGCTGAAGACTTTTTTAATGTCAGGATGTCTAGTTTTGCAATTTTATCTTATGACCTGCAGGTGGCAGTAGCGAAAGTTTAAAATCAAAGTCTTAGTAATTTTTTCCTCCTGGCTTTTCTTTTTTGAAACAAGTGCATTTATTTCAAATGTGATGCAGTTGAAATCCTATTTTGCACAAGGCAGTCCTACCGAGACCAAGATCTAGTGTTTGAAAAAAAATTAAATACAATTAAAATAAAATAAAAGACAATCAAAGAGACAAGCACAGGTAGAGCACCAGAGATGACAGACTGCAAATGCATCAGCAAGTGGGCGGAAGATTTTTCATTTTTCAGCAATTCATTGAATTTATGATGTGTGAAATGCTGGAGGAAGGCCTTCCCTTGTTCAGCATTATGGTCATGGATTTCATTTGTGTCTTGCAGGGACCACACTGTGCAGACTCCTGGCCCACTCCGTGGAATTCTAGGCATCAGACATGTCATGTCCTGGATTCTGGTCACTTTGTAACCTTGTTGGTTCTCGTTTTATGCTGTACTTTGTGTTAGGCTCCAGACTGTTGGCAAGCCTGTCTGTTATCAGGCGACTTTTGATATGTCTTGTTTGGGAAAATAACTTGCTTCAGAGTGCCCGTGTTACCTGTTTATGTTAATGATCACGTTAGCAGTGTGTTTGGGATCATTGTCACGCTGACACACACATTTCTACATGCTCCAGCTGCTGCCATGTGGACCACGAGGGGGCGCTGTTTTTGTGGGTACCGTTGTGCTCTCATCCTCAGTTTTAAGCAGCGTTTTTAAAAAAAAATTAATATTCGCGTAGTTTATAGTTTTCTTATTTTATCCCCAGATCACGTCCAGGTGAGATGCTGGCTTCGTGCCATCAGAACTCTCCTACGGGGCCCCTCCCGGCCGCGCGCACACCTGTGCATAATTTATGCTAATGAGCAGGTGCAGCGGTTTTTGAGGCGCGCCGAGGGCCGCTCGGGGATGAGCCGGATGGAGCGGCGCAGGGAGAGACGGGAGTCCAGCCGGAGGGTTTTCACCAGGTGATGCTGTCCAAACCCGACTGAGTGCGGATCCGCGGAACACGAATGGATCCCTATTTAAGACAGAGCTGGAGAAGGCTTTTACACTTATTCTCCTGGTATTTTATCCTCATTTATCAAGGTGAGTCACACGCGTCTGGAAGCGCGCACGCGTGCGCTGATGCTGCGGGACGATGAAGTGTGATTTGTGAGGGAAAGAGGCAGCATGCACACGCAAAGGCACGGTCCACAGGCTGCTGCCATAGGAAGAGTTTGAATGCTGCACCTGCTTCATGCAGCTCAGTGTCCATCCTGTAGTTTCAACACTTTTTCGTTTATTTAAGTTTATTTCTTTTGAAAAGATTCTTATTGACTTTCTTTCTTTTTGCCACTCATTTGTCCCGATTTCAGCGCATCTTTCCTGGGGTGTGGATGATTTTAATAAGTGAGTCATTATTTTTTATTTTTCTCACATATTAGTAATTTACATATTGTAGTTGTTTATTATGGCGATGATATCGGCATTAAAGCCTGTACATATTTTTTTTTATCTATTAATATAAATGATTTATGTTACAAAACCAAGGTTTTAAATAAAATTATCTTTCATTCCCGTGGCTCATATAGAATAATTTTGAACAGTAGTAATATGATAATCTGTTGCTATAGCTAGGGATGAAAACATTAATCTAAAACTTTTTTCTATTGCTTCTCAAATGTGAGTACTATATTCTATGTTTGCTTTTGGGGATTTGGTCACACATAAAAAGCAATATGATTTTTAAAAACTTATTATAGCTGCTTAAGCACAGGGGAAAATGATTATTTTCTGATGCTTTAATTGATTAATTGAGAAAAATGACAGTCTAGTCAATCACCAGTTGGAGTTTTTTTTTAATTGTTTGGTGGTCTGGGTGATTCCGGGTTGGTGGTGGGTTTGTGGTGTCAGTGGGGGTGAAACCTGCACTGGGAACAAACCTCTCCTTGTTCTCTCTGTCCCAGCAGCGGGAGCAGCAGGATAAAGCATCAGAAATGGGACACCGCTTCCCAGGGAGGGCAGGTAGGCAGCCGCATTGATCGTTGATGTTGATGGAGCTGCTTCGGGCGGCAAAGCCAGAGATCACCAAGAAATCTGCATCGCTCACATCACCTAAAGAACGTTTATTCCTTTAATTTATAACGGCTCTTCAAGTGTTTCCCATTTAAAGTTAATAAAAAAAAATCCATTGTTTACTTATAGAGTCGATATGTAGACAAACAGGCAAGACATTTAAAAACAGACATCTATAAATATAGACAGATCCATGGTTTCAGAATAAAAATTAACTGTTTTAAGTTAGTTGTGTGTGTGAAATTTAGCATGTTTGTGGTCTTATTGTAGAATTTATTTAAAAAAAATATCACTTGTGTTGAGTCCAAGTAGTCATTTGTTTTCCCAAAAATATCCCAAATGATGGACAATCTGATTATAGAAAAATACACGTTAAACCTGTTCGTGATACATATATTTCTGCACAAAAACACAAATGTCGCAGTATGTTAAGCTCCGGCCGTCAATCATTGGCACGTAATGATATGTGAAATGTTCCTCGATTCATCCTGTTGAAGTAAAGTTGTTCCACAGTGATATTTGCTCCTCGGAAATAGACATGAAGGGGTCGCAGCAAGAATATAAAGTAGCTGTCCTGTTGTCTTGCTCGTCCTCTGTCAGAACCGCTGTCAGCTTGAATGTGGTCGCACTTTTGTCCTGTTTCCCTTTGGATGGTGTGAGAATCCAGTCCAAACTATAAGAGCAAGCAAAGCAAGTAAACAAGCAAAACACTTAGTAGCGCAGGTTGCAGGTGACAGGTACGGAGAGCTGCTCTATCTGCTATCAGATCTCTAAGCCCACATGGGCTTTCAACTGCTCCAATTTTAGTTTAATCAGTGCATTGTGATATGCAGATTGACATTTTGCACGTGTGAGCTGCTCTGTCTTTATTTCTCCGATAATGATAACTGATTAATAATTTATAGTCAGGCACTCCTTATACCCCCCTACGCCATCTGCTTTGCTCCTGCTCTTTGAGATGAAAGCCTGGGTTTCAGAGCTCAGTTATCCAGTCAGGTTAAAATGTAGAAACGACTGATTTCAGAACGCCACTATAATGAGAATGCTTTAAAACCCTATATTTCATGTATGTGTAAAATATCCAATTATTTAAATATGGCAATCACCATGACAAAATGTTCCAAATATTCAGTTTTTCCCCACTGTTTTACTCTTTTGCGAACACTTTATCAATCCTAAGCTTCTGATTTCAGCAACTCTACATGCTAAAATGAGACAGCTTGATAGGCAAGATTTCACTGCTCAATACATATTGCATTGTTCCAAATCTTCAGGAATCATCTAGGGAGGGAAAACGCACAACCAAAAGGGTGTGAGTGGGGTTGTTGAGCTGGATGGGTAAACTGTGTTGGATCTCACTGAGGAGTCGTTAATGAAGGCTGGATGATAGGTCTTTTCTTTAGAGCTTCTTTCCTAACTCAGTTCCATCCTTGCCAGTCTGGACTCTATTTTGGCAACATTCAGCCTAATTCCAGGAGGAATCTTTGCTTCAACAAAACACCAAATTGTGAAAGTTTTAAGTGTCTTACATTTTAATCAAATCTTTTTTAATCCGTCACCTGAGAGCTGCACTCGTTTTCCAGATTAGCTTGATATTAAACTTGCAGAATTAATTCAGTAAAGCATTACAAGGACTTAATTTGGTTTTGCTGAAATTGGGTGCTTGCTCTCTTTGCCAAACATTGCCAGGACCCAATATGAAAATGATCAGATGTAATATATTTGGAGGATTTGAAAGATTGCTACTTTGGATCAGGTTAAAGCTTTATGGCTGTATTATTGTAACTGATGCATGACATACCTGCTGATGCACTTTCTCTTCTTGAAGCACCTCCAGAGGACAGTTGCTACATTAGAAACCAACGTATCTGCCTCCAGTCAACCACTGGTCAATGGGGCTGCTGTGTCGAATCTTACATCCTTCGCAAACAGGACACCAAACGTCTCATCGACCCCCAGCTCTGGCCAATCGCCTGAAGTCATGGCACAGTCTAGTAAAACACCACCAAGAACAGTGTCTTCCAGTCAATCACCAGCTGAGACAGTACCATCCAGACACCCACAAACCAGCTCGCTAACAGCCAGCGAATTGACAACCACATCAGCATCACCTACTCAGTCACAAGACAGCAGAACAGAAATTGGACAGAAATCATCAGCTGGGAAAACACCATCTAACCAATCACAAACAAGTCCTGTACCAATCACTAAACCATCCCCATCAGCATCAGTTTTCCCATCACAGGGCAGCACAGCACAAACCAGCCAACTGCTAGAGAGCACAGCTTTATTTAATCAATCACCAGCAAAGACAGTGCCCTCGACAAATTCACAAACCAGCGCAGTTCCAGACAGCCAATTACCAGCCACCTCATCATCAACTAGCTTATTAAAAGGCAGCATGGAACAAAACAGCCACTCGTCAAGCAGCACAGTACCATCTTATCAATCGTTAACCAGGAAAACACCATTTAACCAATCACACAGTGGCACAATACCAGTCACTCGGACACCAAGCATATCAGCATTAACTAGCCCATCACCAGATACAACAAACCAAACCAAACAATCAGCAGGAAGCCCAGCACCATCAAGTCCACTTCTAACTGAGAAACCATCTCGATCAGCATCGACCAGCCAATCTCAAGGCAGTATTGCTCAAAGCAGCCAATCACCAACAACCACAACATCTACCGTCCAATTACCGGGCACTACAGTGCAAATAAGCCAATCACCAGCAGCCACAGTATCAACCAGCCAAAATTCAGACAGTTCAACACAAACCAGCCAATCACCAACAACCACAGTAGTATCTAAAAAATCTCCAGCCTCCACAATAAAATCCTACAAATTACCAGGAAGCACACGACTATATACTCAATCAATAACTGTGACAAAAGAACCCAGCCAGCCACAAACTGGACCATCACTGGCTACAGTAGCACCAGCTGGCCAGCCAGCAAGCAGGACAAATTCAGCTAAAAAATCATCAACAAAAAAGGCACAGTCTAACCACTTACTAACCAGCACAGCAAATTCTAGCCAGTCACCGAGCAGCATCATGCCAGACAAGCATTCACCTGTCAGTAAAGCACCCACTAAGGCCATATCTGACCATTTGAAAGGCAGTGCTACAAAATCTCGCCAAACAACACCGAGACAATTAAAAACTGTCTCAAAAATGTTAAATCAATCCGTAAATAGTGTAAGACCACATAATCAATCCATGGACAGCTTAAAGACTTCACAACATTTATCATACGACTTAACTTCTAATAACCAGTCACTGTCAAATTCAGCACCATATGACCAATTCATGACCAGCTCAGTAACATCAAATGAATCTGGTTCCGTGTTACTGGGAAACATGGATAACGGAGCCCTTTCACCAGACCAGCATCCAGTCAATACTTCACTGCTGACCAGGCAGGTGAAGGAAGCCCTGAGGTCATCATTTCGTAGGATTCCAGGTAGGTTCAGAAAGTACTGAACAACGACTGAAAGATGAATTTATGAATATGTGTGTGGGGGGGAGGGGGGGGTCAGCATTACAGTTTCTGGACAGTTTCTATTATTTCTGTCAAATAAGACTGACATTTCAGCAACTCTGAAAATTAATTTACATTTTTTTCCTGCTGATTTTCTGGAAATGTGTTTAAAAAAGAGAGAAACTATACTGCTTGGATGCACAAATTAATTGGAGACCTCAGTCTTTTTTGCAGCTTGCACCAAGGCACACATAAAACCAGAGGTTTTCTAAAAATCAAGCATGGTGTTAGGCAGGCCAAAAACTCAAGCTCAGCCAAAGTCCTGGGAGATCAAGTGATAGTAATGCCAGCGCATATCAGCAGATGGTTCAGCTGATACTGTTCTGAACATCCAGCTGCCTAATCTCATTTAGTACATACTTCTATTTAAGATACTCCAGCTTATTCCCAGTTGCTGGACATATGCAAGCCACTTTGCAAACCTCCTCGATCTCAGCTGCTCCTGTCATGATGCGTCTGACTCGATCGCTGATGCTGAGGTCTTGCTGGCCAGAACAGGCACACCTCCAAATATAAATTACTGTGGAAGGATCATGTGTTTCCCCTGAAAAACCAAAATAAATTGCACAATAAATCTTTGCAAATAAAAGTTGTATGTCGTAAATGTGGAGTAAAAATTAAAACTTGCAATTGAATATCTAATTTCTTTCAAAAATGTTATCAGAAGATTTAATAAAAAATTGAATTTACTGACATAGTTCAAGTGTTACAGAGTTAAAGTGAATGAAATGTAGTAGTGCTGCTTTAGATGGAGTGACAAGTGAACCTTCTGCTGTGCGTGTGCCTCGCCGAATGAACAGAAGGAAAATAGCTTAACTAGTTGGACCCCTGCTCCCCACCCCCAGACCCCTGTATGGTTTTTACCTGTCTTAATGTGGGACATGGCTGACTGGACAGGCAAGATGCAGTTCCACTGAGCAGCTGGTTTTACTGCAAGTTGACAACCCATTGATGTTTGGTGGTTTGTTCAGTGACTGGAACATTTGAGCTCCATATGAATGCAGGCAGATGGCGACGTCCTTAAATACGTGGCTTCCAAAACCCAAACTCAGTCAACCGTTGTAGTGGTTATTAGCATGTTCTTTATTAGTCCCTGAGTCTTTTTTCAGGTTTGCAGTCTGATGAGCAGCAGTGTAATTGTTTGCTTGTCCTTTTGTTTTCCCTCAGGGGAGCCCTGTGTGTTTCCTTGCTTGAACGGAGGACAGTGCGTTCAGTCAGAGTCATGTGACTGCAGCTTGTATCAGGCTACTGGACACAGATGTCAGACAGGTAAACCCGTACAACACACCTGGCATTCATCTTTTTAGAATCCAATTCAATGCAGTATTACTGCAGTGCACATACTTCACTGTAGGCCTATTATTATAGCATTGGAGGTAATTTCATTAAGTTTGCAAAGTAGTTCCATGAAGTTTACAGAAGGTTTTCCTGAATTCTGAGATACTCTGAGCTATCTTATGCAAGAAATTTAAGTTTGCAGAACCACCGCTCTATTTGTCTTAAGGCTAGCCTAAGTACAGCACATACAAAAAAACCCCAAAACAAAAACAACAAAAGTTTGGGATCATCTTGAGAGAAAATGTTTCAAAAGGCAGCCAACAACCAAAAAGGAGCTCTAAATGTCCTTCAAGAAGCCTGGAAAACCATTCCTGAAGTCTACTTAAATGGTAACTGGACTAGCTCTTATATAGCGCTTTTCTACTCTTCCTGAGCACTCAAAGCGCTTACACAGCATGTTTTACATTTACCCCATTCACACCAGCACTTCCATATGTAACTAAGCTAAGTGCTTTTTAATTAGCTAACTTTAACACACATTCATACTCCAACGCTAGCGTCGGAGAGCAACTTGGGGTTAAGTATCTTGCCCAAGGATACATTGGTATGCAGGCTGGCGTAGCCAGGAATCAAACCACTGACCTTCCGATCAGTGGGTGACCTGCTCTACCTCCTGAGCTACCGCCACCCCTTCTTAAAGACAAGAAAGCTGCATCAGAGAGTTTAGGCTGTGCTGAAGAATAAAGGTGGTCACACCAAATACTGACTTTAAAGCTCCTTAGAACTGTACAAATGCTGTTTTTTCCCTTATATGCTGTATTTCCTTGTATGTTTGTACACGTTTCAGTAAACCGTTAAACCTATTTCCCATTTTCCTAGCAACATATAAAGGCGACTCAAGACTTGCACAGTGCAGTACACTCAGCAGGTTGACAAAAATCCAACACAAATGAATGCTGAAAGGTGCTGAAATGAAAAGCTTTCTTAGTGTGTTTTATAGTGTTTCTGTGCCTTAATGGCTAATTAATATGGTTTATTATGAAGGGTGGTCATTAATGACTGTAGCATCAGATACTGTATGGTTTCTTCAGCTCGAGCAGCTTTTCAGACTGAACTTAAGTGAAGAGAAAACATGCTTTTCATATTTGTTTTTCCAGTTCCAAATCCTGGCTTTGAGAGGGAGATGACATGCAGGACGTGGGGTCAGTACAATTTTGAGACCTTTGATGGCCTCTACTACTACTTCCCAGGCCGTTGCACATACACTTTACTGAGGGACTGTGAGGAAACCACCCAGGCCAGCATCGTTGTCCAGGTGAGTCGTCTGCATGGACCTGCACTGAGGTGAAATGAAACCTCCAGACTAGCATCTGCCCATCAGTTTTCGGTTTAACGCCTGCCTGCAGTCGGGGAAAATTTGGACTCTGTGGCCTCCTGCAGCAAAAAAATTTTTTTTTTTCTGATTTAGACTCAGCCTGAGGAAAAGATTTGCTCTGAAGATTAGTGAAAGCTATCTGGTTATTAGAGTCAATTACCATTAAATACTGCAATTACCTACTATGCCTTGAAAGTATCTGCAACAGACTGGGACTTTGTTCCCCTGAACAGGCAACAGATACCTTATCTGTGTAGGGGAAAACCAACCTAAACAGGGAACATTAAAAGATCCAAATGCAGCTCTGATTAATGAAAGAATGATAGTTCACTAATGCGAACATATGAAAACACAGCGCTGCAATTCTAAAGGAGCATGTTAGGAGGAGAGGAGATGACATTTTCCTTTATAGGAGATAAAATGACTCACTCAAGAATGTCACAAAGTGGCAGTCTGAGGTGTGTGTGTGTGTGTGTGGGTGTGTGTGTGCGTCTGCGTGTGTGTGGGTGTGTGCGTGTGTTACTTTCAGGATCAAGTTTCAGCTTTTTAAATACTTTTGGGGAGAACTAGCCAAAACTGTCTACAGTAGGATAAGTTTTAAATTGGTATTTAAGCATGAGGCTGCTGATACTCTTGTCATATCTCTTAGTACCTTTAAGTCCATTGGTTCTAAATGAATCTTAAAAACAGATCACAGACCTGTAATATGTTTATATAAATTTATATAAAGGCCATATAATGTCTTATGCAGGTGAACTCTATGGTTTTTCATAAATTGTACTTAAAAAGCAATAAACAATGAATTTTTGTAGTGACTATTTTCAGCACTGGGGGAAAAAGTTTGCAGAGTTTGCCCCAAAAACGTCCCCCTGGAAGTTCTACTTCTACCTCCACTTTTGCTGTTGCAGAATTCTTACACAGGGTTGAATTCAGGATTCTCTGGGTGCCAAGTCTCTTGGGCTCTGCAGTTTCAGGATATCAGGACAACCCATCATGAATTATATCATATGGATACAATACTTATTAGCAGTTCTTTCATTGTGCTTATTCTCAAAAAAGAAAGATTTAATTTTGTCACTCAAGTAGTAGTAACTAAGGGTGATTCCTTAGATTTAAAGCTTACGATCATTTACAAAAAGCTTGGATCACTGAGGTAAAGCTAAAATCAGAGAAATGACACGAGGAGAGCTTGAGGAGAGTCCACAGTATTATGGCAAGCAAACGATGTGAACTTGTTGGCTTCATTTTCACTCCCCGGCCAGTTACAAAAAAATCACTAGTTAGTAAAGTTAGTTGCTATGAAAGAACTAGTTAAGACTGCTTTTCAGAAACAGAATTTTGCATAATAGGAATTCAATGATGGGCCAAGAAAGGCATGCAAAGTGTGACGTTTTAACTCTATGTTCCATCTTGCTGTTTCCAGGTCCATAATGACCCGGTCTGTAGCTCAGCCCCCTACACTTGCCAACGATCTGTCAGTCTCTTCTTGCCATGGGAGGGTGAGGTCCAGCTACATGCCACCAATGTGACTTTCAAAGGCCGAAGGTCAGCTGCTTCCTCCCTGTATGTTTTAGTTTACATCTCTTCTGGGAAGGTGGTGTCTATATCATATTGGAATCACTGTGTTTGTATTTAGTTTGCAGTTGCCTCATCACATCCACGACTTGCAGTTGGAGCAGATCTCACAATACGTGCTGGTAACTCAGCAGCACGGCTTCACGCTGGCGTGGGAGGGACGGAGCGGCTCTGTCTACATCAAACTCAGCCCAGAATTTGTGGGCAGAACCTGCGGCTTATGTGGGAACTTCAATGCCGACGTCCAGGATGACCTGAAGACGAGCTATGGTGAGATCATTGAGTCTGAGCGCTCATGTAGCATCTGCTTAAATATTGTTGAATTCTTTTGTGTAAATTCACAAAGAGCAGCAACACAGGCCAGTTGATCACAGCCTCTACACAAAATCTACTTGAGTGAGTTATTTCTAACTCACAATGCTAAGGTAGTTTATAGGAGGCGAAACTACTGGCATCATCAGAGAGACATTTTCTCCATCTCTCAGGTGTGCTGAGTCATGAAATAGAAATGTTTGGGAATAGCTGGGTAGAGACACAGCCACACGAAGAAAGATGTCCCACGGTGCCCTCTGGCTTTCCTTCGCCTTGTGCTACAGTTGAATCTCATGTCTTGCGGGTAAGCTGTCAGATCAAACAGCACATGTGAGACAAACAAGTTAAATGACACAGATAAAATGACTTGGATGATCAGTAAAAAAGTGTCTTTGTGTGTTTTTGCGCCTGCAGAAGGTGGAAGAAGTATGTGCAATGCTGTTGGATCCACCATTTCAGAGCTGCCACGACTTTGTCAGTCCGCTGTCCTACATGGCCAGCTGCTCCAATGACCTCTGCATGTAAGAGCAACTGATCAAGATCTGACTGTTGAGACAGTTTCATTTTAGCCTGAGGAAAAGGCTGGGTGTTGTCAAAATGATAAATTATGAACTGTTAGTATCGACAGTTTATCCTTGTGAAATGTCATCATTTGTGTGCAAAACTATGTCCAGAATGCAAAGGGGTTGTGTCTTTGTAATGGATACATTTCATTTATCCATCACAAAGATGGCAGTTTATGCATGAAGGCGGTATTTGAAGAAACTTCAGGGTTGACTGAAATCCTAATGCTATACAGACGCTGGCTGTATCATTGGCTAGAAAAAAAGAAAGGATAAAAAAAAAAAAACCCACCTGGTTGCACCTGATGACTCAGTTGGAAATCTGAATTGCACAGATATAGGAGTGCTGCACCGTCCAGTATCCGATACCTAGGAACAAGAGGGGAACTTGTAGATGTGGGACCATACTTAAGTTAAAAGAAACCTTTACTCTGATGCTTTACTTGAAGATGCTGATGACATCATGACATCAAATTGCAGCTAATTCATGCATCCTAAATTCTTCACAAGGTTACCTTTAGTCTTGCTATCCATACTATGGTAGCTTTAATTTAGTTGCCTCATGAGCTATTTCCTTTTCTGATCATTTATGGGATTTGAACATTTATGAATCTGAGGGTTTCTAGTTACAGCGATGAATAGGAAATGTATATAAATATGATTGTTGCCACTGTAACATCTTCACTGAGGAAAATAAAGACGTGACCGTATTTGGACGAGAGTACAATGAAAAACCCTAGCTTTGTTATCAAGGTTTCTCCAAAATGTACTGTTAAATGGAATTTAAATTAAACTTAGCTCTCCATGAAACTGAACAATGGCTCCTCAAAGTACATGTGCAGTTGTCATGCAGAATAGAAACACAACATTTTGTGCCAGGCAATAAATATAATTTCAGCTATTTCTGAAACCATTCGTCACAAGCTACCCAAATTGCTAAATTCCCATATACTCATCTGCAAAGTGTTTACTGAGGTCATACAGTAAAGGAAAATTCTGTATAACCAGAGGCTTTTTGCAACCAATGAGATCACCCCCTGCAGGCCATTACATGGAGTGCAGCCTTAAGGCACTTTTTAGACCGGGAAGTTACATCCATGCATTATATACGACCAATGGGACTGACTTTTGTGGCTAGTCCCACGGGGTAATTTGAGTCCTGTAGGCATTCCCATATGGAGCTGATTTTATTTCTTAGTCCTAAAGTTGCCACTTGGCCTGAAGTTTAGTCTGCACTGGTTTTATTAATGGGATTTTTCTTCAGTAATTTGACACATGCTTATGACACATTATTTAAAAAATTGTAACATTGTGCTCAGGTAGTTGGGCATCTCTCTTTTTTGAACATATTTTAATGTACCCACTTTTGGGCCTTTGCCTTTCAATCCAAGCCCTCAGACTGTGAGCACTTTAGTTACTTACTGGTTTAAAGTGATCCTACTCTAAAGACACTCAGTTGTGTCTTTCATGGCTCAGGTCCATGCTCCCTAACACCCCACCCCCACCCAGAGTAACATAAACCATGGCAATCTGTTCCTACAACTAAAGATAAAACAGTTCACTGTGTGCAGATTTTGATTTACTTCATCACATCATTCACTTTGACTGAAGTCATCACTGACGTTTATACTACAAAAACCTTTTGCTGCCTGTAGCTGCTTATTCATTTTGTATCCTAGTTGGAAGCTGGTGAGAACAACTGGTGGGCAGTTATTTATTCGAGCTGCCCAGTCTCATTTCAGTGTACCTGGCTCTGCAGCCACACCGCTCCTGGCTCTTCTCAAAGAGTTCTTTTCTGTTTTTTACCCCGCTGAAGGTCGGGTCCCAATGGTGATGTGGTATGCCAGGTGTTCACCGAGTACGCCCGGGCATGCGCCCATGCTGACCACCCACTGCACGAGTGGAGGCAGCACATTCCTCAGTGTGGTACGTTTTTCCAGGTGTTTTAAAAGGTGTGCCAAGAGGAGTAGAAAGCTTCATCTTTCTGTTTTAGCCAAACAAATACAAACGATACATTTTGTTTTAGTTGTATTTGAAATGTATTATTATTTGTACGATATATATCACATTACAAGAAAAAAAAATGCAAATCAATTAATGAGAGGTTGATTCTAGTGAGGGAGGGAGTTCATCTAATATACTGTTTGACTGATCTTTCCATGGCGAGTTGAGTAAAAAAAGAACAGTGCTCTCAGAGTTGCAATCTGTATTTGCATTGATTTATTTTTTTAAGGGAAAGACAAAGGAAAAGGAGCATTTCAACATTTGTGTAGAGTATGTGAGACCAATTAATGTGGGTTTAAGATAGACTGAATGCGTTCCATTGTTTTAATTGGTTTCATTGTGCTTTATACTGCTTCAGTTTTAGCCTCGTGTGGAAACATAATATCTGAAGAAGCTGTTTGTAAATCCATGACACAAGTTAAAAAATGGTTTAAACTGAGAAAGGGCGCTACATATGGCACCCCCCCCCCATCTTAGCCTCTATGCATTACTTTTCAGTGAAATAGAGAAAACAAAATGTAGAAGATCCAACAGTATAAAAAAGCTGCACTGAAGTTAACACCAATCTATTAACACCCTAACCCACCCTGGGGTATAGATTCCATTACAGCAGATGTCTTTCTGAAATTGCTCAAAGTTATTTTAAGGATATAATTCTTCCACTGTTATTGTCAATGCCATGTGCCAGGGCAGCCTAAACTCTATTCCCACAGAGGTTGAATATCTCATTTAAAGTATTACATCCTTACTGTGTACAAACTGTGGCTCCTCTGGAAAAGACAGCCTCAATTCAGAAGTGCTTGACTTGAAAATGGCATCTCACTAATTTAGAAGACCTTCATTTAGCCTAGAAAAAACTTTGTTGCTCTATTTAAAAAAAAAGGACATCAGTAGCTAGGACATAAGTAATTGAAGAAAATAAGATCAACTTCAGATTTCTGTTTAGCACTGTAGCCAGTCAGAGTTCTGTTTAGCTGAGTATTCATTCATGATTTTCTTCACAAGTAAAATTTGAGCTATTAGAAAAATTATTCATAACCATCTCAAAGACATATTATGTACATCTACTTTCAATACTGCTCATGTTTATTTAGACTCTTTCTGAGTTAACACCAATAATTTCTTCCTCTAAACCATCAATGTATATATTAGACCCCATTCATTCAAAACTGGTCGTAGAAGTCCTACCATTAATTAATGCTTCAATTTTAAATATGATCAGTCTATCTCCATTAATGGGCTAGATACCACAGACTTTAAAAGTGGCAGTAATTAAAACATTACTTAAAAGCCGTCATTTGACCTAGTGGTCATCTCTGTGCTTGTTCTGGTGGACCTCAGTTCAGCTTGATACTATTGGATCAAGTGACCCTGAACCCTCCCTTGGTTACGCTACAATAGGTCCAGGCTGCAGGGGGCTTCCCATAATGTTTCTTTGTCACTAACCTCTTTTCAATCTCTGTGTGTTTATACTCCACTCTGCATTTAATCATTACGGTAGTTATTATTAATCTCTGGCTCTCTTCCACAGTGTGTCTTCTGTCCTGTCTATCTCCCCTCACCCCCAGTTGGTTGTGGCAGATGGGTGCCCCTCCCTGAGCCTGGTTCTGCTGGAGGTTTCTTCCTGTTTAAAAGGGAAACATGTCCTGCAGTCCGAATGACAATAGCAATTGTTTGTTCCTGTATAAGCCATATGAGCGTTTCCAGACGAGTGCCCTTACGGGTGACACTAGTCAACACAAGCTCATATGCGACATGGCATATAAACTACAGGCCACGTATTAAAATTAATGTCATGGTAGTGTAATGTGGCTGTAGCTCAGGCAGTGCAGCATGCCACCTACTAATCAGAGGTTGGTGGTTCAATCCCTGGCTGCTCCAGTCTGCATGCTAAAGTATTCTCGATCAAGATACTGAAGTATGAATAGTATGAGTATACTATAGTATGAAGCATGCCACAGCATATAAAGTGCTTTAAGTGCTAAAGGAGAGAAGAGAAGGGCTATATAAGAACCAATGCATTTAATGTTTAAGTTATTCCTGTGGTATCTAATGTCATTTAGTCTTTTCAGAAATCTGAGAAAATCCATGTTTATGTATTTCTCTGGAATTTGCCAGCGAAATCCAAACACGTTATTCACATAGGAGTAATGTTAACTAAACAACCACTCTTGTAGTTTCTACTAAAGTGAAGTTCAGCAAACCTCATTCATAGGAGAAAAGAGTGCAATGTATAAAACTGTTACTAGGTAATCACATTACTTAAAAGTGACATGAGAAAAAAATGGTGAAATAATTTTTATTGATGACATTTTTGTGTATTTTGTGTGAATGCCATGTCAAATTCCATATAATTCATTGGCTGTGGCAGCATGTGTAATCTGGTTTTACAGTCGAAAGCTTAAAGGTTTTTGACACGTGTGTTGTGTTTTATTTTTGCAACCAGCGAAGCAGTGCTCTCTAGGCCTGCAGCACAGGGAATGCATTAGCTGCTGCCCGGAGTCCTGCAACCTGGAGCGATCATGTATTGACAGCAAGCTCGCCTGCCTGGATGGATGCTACTGTCCCGATGGTGAGTTTCTATTTACATTCTACTTACTTTACTCTTCAAAGAAGGTTCTCTTGTTTCAGTTTCTGTCTTGCTATGACCTGAAGATAAACAGCTTAAGATAGATTAGTGTTAATTACGTCAGTCTTCAGATAACTTTCAACTCATTATTTACAATTTCTTTCTTATCTGCACTGTGATGTTTTGAACAAATGATCTCTATCTGTCTCCAGGTCTAATATATGAGGATGGAGGCTGTGTGATGCCCTCCGACTGTCCCTGTGAGTACCACGGTATGTTTTATCCATCTGGTCAGACGCTGCAGGAGGAATGCAATACCTGGTGAGCAGTGCTAACACCTTTATCACCTTCTATGCCATTATAATAATCTGGATGAAGAAACTTTTAAACATCTTTGTATTATCTGTTCAGATACTGTTCATCCCATAAAAGGTTTGGAAACAGCGAGGCCTAGCAGTTTTTTTTTTTATTTTTACAGTAGCACCACTTCATGCCATGACCGTTTTGGTTTTCCTTGTTTAAGAGATGGACACATACAAGAGCACGCTTCCTTACGTTTCACCATCATGTATTTAAAAAACAAGATACTGTCCTGCTCTCTCCATGCAGTCCTTTTAATCTCCTCAGATCTGACCACCTGGGCACAGTGTGTCCAGTTTCTGTCAGTGACCCTGCTGATTAGCTCAGCCTTTCATGTTCCCAGAGCCACCTGTGGACGTCTCTGCTTTCTGTTTCAGTACATGCGTGGGTGGAGTGTGGAACTGCACCGACTACAGCTGCCCAGGTTTGTGCCTTTCCTCTGTGGGTGGATCCAGTTTTCAGATTTGGATACTTTCAATTCACATGCAATACTCTACAACAACAAGGCAAAACATATTTTTAGAGTATTTTGCTAACTTATGAAAATAAGAGCCATATCTCATTTAATATTATTAGAACAATTTAGACCCTTCTTATGATAACTCCAGCCGAGCGCTGGTGGTACAGTTGAAATTTGAGGGTTGTGTCTAGACACAATCTAGACACTGCAACATGGAAGGTGCTCCAGAAACAAAAGCCTCCATCATTTTCAAATGGAAGAATGAGGTCCAGAGGTATGAGGATGAGAGATCAGTGTCGTACTCCACAATATAGGCCAGAGGGAAGATATCAGTCGCTATAAGGCATGTGATCACCTGCTGGGAGGCAGCTCTGTGGCTCTCACAACATGAGAGGAAAAACTCATCTGGTTTGATGAAATTAAGATAAAACTGACCAGAATTCCCAACTACATGTGTGCCTGCCTACAGTCAAACACATTTCAGCTATGTGTTTGACAGGCTTAATAAAAATAAAGGGAAATGTGGAGTGTTCAGGATCTCAGGCTTTCAACAATGAGGTAAACCTTCCATCTAAGAAATTGCATTAGTGGTTTTGTGCTTTGTGGTAATAAAGTTCTTTAGTGCCCAGCCAGAATCTGGACCCAAACTCAATTTAGCATCATTGGAGATACCTAAAAGTGCAGGTGCTCCAACCTCACCCATTCAAGCCAAGAATCAGAGCAACATCTAAAAGAAAAGGTGTGCAGAGCTTGGATGATCACTCCTAAACAGACTTGAGTCTGGTGCCAGAGTGACTTGAACCAATTACAAGGGTCTGAATAAATCAAAGAATCAGTGAAGAAAACACACCCAAAATGTTCATTGATTGCTACAGAAGTGCTATGGAGCAAGTAAATACGTAGCAAATGTGCCACTCTCTCTACAGGCGAGTGCTCGGTGACAGGTGACATGTATTTTCAATCTTTTGATGGGCGGATCTACACTTTTCCTGCAACGTGCCAGTACGTGCTCGCCAAGAGTCGCAACTCAGGGAAGTTTACAGTCACCGTCCAGAACATGCCCTGTGGAGCTGTGAGTGAATCCATATTACTTCTCCTTGCATAATTGTTGCATTTTCCTCATTCTTCTTTTGAAACAAGTGTTCCTACGTCTGGGAGACTGCAAAACTGCTTCACTACAATCAGAACTGTTGTGCTCGCTCAGCTTACAAATTCATACAATTTGTCTTTCATGTAGATCATATCATAATTTAAGTGCTCAATAATCCCTTCAGCCCAGGTCCTTTTCTGTTCAAAAGCTCAAAAGCCTTGCTGCAACTGCTCTGCCAGATAATGATCACGGAACGAAAAAGTTACAGAAGACTGAGCACTTCTTCTGTTTTTCCCCTCATCTTTAAGCCTTCATTTTCCCAGCAGTCTTTGAGCTGCTGGGCAGACAGGTGGAGGGGGTGGGGGGTGAGATATAAGATGTCCCACTCATCAGAGCAGAGGCCCGAGACCTCTAACAGCCAACTGAACAGGATTACCTTATCTGGCCTGACTGACAGAGCTGCGCACAGCTTTGTAGTGAAGTGGGCACTGGAGGTGTGTGTGTGTGTGTGTGTGTGTGTGTGTGGTGTGTACACACAGAAGGTTATGCGAAAACAGGAGGTGAATGATGGGAAGAGTAGAAGAAGGAGGGGTGCTAAAGCCGCTTGGCTGTGGGGCTCTGCCACTTATGAAAGAGACGATTCATAGAGGCAGATTGTTTATTGTCAGCGACACTCAGGCTTCATTACTTTAGAAAAAAGTAACAGAGTAACTTTGGTGGTTTTGAGATTTAGAGATGGCCTTAAGTATTTTTTATTGTACCATTGAGTTTGAGTGGAATATCTGTCACTGGGTATTGTGAGACGTCAACTGCTATAAGGATTGTCACACTTATGTAATTGTTCTGCAAATTTGCCCCATTGATTGAAATGTTTCATGCACTTATTTTGAATTGTCCAGTCATATAGTTCAGATTCAGGGAACTAAAATAAGTATAAGCAGCATTTTTGATACTGAAAATAGACGACTCATAGAGTCATGTGTGTGTATGCAGGGTTGCTCCGGGGGACAAACCTGCAATTCTTTAAGCTAACTTGTTTTCTTGCACTTCTACTGTTCTCACAGTGTTGTGTGGGAGAATATTTTGGATTATTTGGCATAAAACTGAGCAAAAGTTGCTGCAGAGCTGAAACAAACCACCAGTTGCCAGTTCATCAACTTAGAAGGTCACGTCAGTGCTGAATTTGCAGCCTTGTTTCCGCTGCCCTCAAGACGCCAGAAAAATCTGTTATTGTTGGTTTATTGGCACCAGTGTTGAGTGATGGTAGGAGGCAGAGCAGGCAACATAGTCTCCAGTATCAAACTCGCATGTTTTGCATGCCAAACCATTCACTCCAACCTCCTTAAAGCTCTGTTTATGAACATATGAATGAAAAGTCACAGTCCCTTCATTTCAACAGTCCAGTACAGTGGGGGGTGCAGAGCAAACTGGTGTAACGTGAACTGTGTGTCACAAATTATTTGAAAATGCAACAGGAGAAAATGATTTTATCAGGTCTTCCAGTGTAGGCACGGTATCCATAAAGTGGTTTAAGGCTTCCCTTCCAAATATTCATCATATGCTAGTCGGTGGTTTTGAGATGCATTCCAGCAAATGTGATCGATCAGTAGAACTTATAGTTATTACAAATGTCCCTTTCCTTCAGATTCTGGATGTTCATATGCAAAGACCTGTGTTTAAAGATTAGACTACCAGTAATGCTGGTGATTTCTACATGTAGCAGCACTGTGTTGTGTGGTTTATGCACCGTGTAAGGGCTGCTAGTGCAAATTTAGACTTTTCTTCAGGTTAAAATCAGAAAATGAACTTCTTATAGATTTGGGTTTTTATTCCATGACTGCAGATCAGCAGCCTGGCTAACACATTAACGCACTCGCTGTTTGTTATATTTCACTCACTATTTCATGAACACTGGGAGCTTTATTGGAGTCCGTTTCTTCCCATTATTTTTGCTCTCATTGTGCGTCCTGTTGTGCATCTGTTTGGGAAAATGTCCGAGTGCTTTATCACATCATCTTGTCTCAATTGCAGAATTTGGATGGGGCCTGCATACAATCGGTTAACCTGGTAATTGATGAAGATCCAAGAACAGAAATTACACTGAGTCACATCGGAGAGGTCTTCATTGCTGGACAGTACCGCATCTCCCTGCCCTATTCTGATGGTAACCTCCCCATCTTTTATCACCTTCCAACATTGTTCCCATCCAGGGCCCGACTTTATTCAGCACTCTGTGGGTTACGGCAGAGACAGATTGAATGACTGATGTGCTATTGAATGGAATTTTTTCCCAATGCTTTACCGGGTTAGCTCTCACATTGTGTTGCACCAAATGTCTATCCTCTGAGCATTGCTCATTTTACACGCCAGTGTTTTTTCAAGATCAAGTCAACAGGCTTTTGTGTGCTTTATCAGACACTGTGTGAATGATCTGATATTTTGCAGATACTAAGCTTTATGTTCTGTTACAGATTCTGACCAAGTAGTTTCCATTTATAGGTGCGCTGTACAGACATTAAAAAAGATTATAATTTCTAAATAAAAACCCACAAACAGCCAAAATTTAAACAATCATTTCATTATGTATAACATATTTTTAGGTTTTAGGCTGTTGGTTAAACTAATTCTTTTGAATGTGTGAATTTTGAATTTTATTGCTTTATGGCATAAACAATTAATTAATCAACTGACCAAGAATTTGATTAAAACAACAAATAAAGTCACTTTGATTTTCTTTAATTGCAAAGCCAAAGAAATTACAATCAAATGTTGCATCTGGGCATTCGTGCAAAAGTTTCACCAGAATTAAAAGTTAGGTACATGTATAAGTTTGACTGCCAGTTACCACCTAAAAATTATATGCCGTCTTCTGGCTGAAGATTTTTTAAAAAATCAAAAGCATCGAGCACGGCTAGAACTTTGTATGTAAACAAAGACACAACAAATATCAGCAAGGTTCTGGAGGCTTGTTGGCGTATAATGATCTCTACCCCTGTGGCTGGCTATAGAGGAATGGTTAGGAAAAGAAGAGTACTGCAGCAAACTCTTCTAAAAGAGGTTTAAACTGCTCAACAACAATTAAATAAAAAATTAATTAATAAGAAGCACTCTGAGAGCACAAACCTCCACCAAGGCAGCTCATTCTCTGGGCACTATTTACTTTTAAGGGAATAGTATTGTATTTTGTATATATTCATTTTGTTTTCTTTTTTACTTTAAAAAGTACTTTAAGTTTGTAGTGCAGTAAAGCATGACAGATTACTCTGATTACACAAACAGTATGTAGCAGTAGGTAATGGATAATAGGTATTGATTTGTAAGTAATGTCACGAGGGATTAGAGCTTATTATATAATATTATATTACTAACTAACTATGCAGCTCATTCTTTTTCTCTTGACAAAACTTTCTTTAAATGTATAAAACATTTTGGCATTAACTTGAAAGAAGGGCAGATGTGAAATGTCAAAGTGAGGTCAGAGGATTTTAAGCTGCATTTTAAAGATAAAAAACATTTTATGAAAGTTTGACCTTATTTGACCTTGAAGAAGAGGTCAGAGTTTCAAAGTAACGTGATATTTAGAATCCTCATATATAATTCCCTGTATGTCTTCTTGTTGACAGTGCAAATAATGGCAGTAAGAAACATAGTTTTAAATAGCTCGGTATAGCATTATTATCACTTTGACCTTCAGATCTATCTATTGACCTTGACGGAGAGATCAGAGGCAAAATGTGACACGATATTTTAAATCTTAAAATGGTACTTTCTATATATACAGTAGGCAACACACACCACAGAATCATAATTTCTAAGTTTTAAGGTATTTTGTAAATTTTTTGACCAATAAATCATTAAGTTGATCTTGAAGACCTCGATGGATGTAACGCACATTTTAATGGATTTTTAACATGACCCCACTCTACTATTTAAAAAAAAAAAAAATCTGAATTCATCAAAACGTTTTGAGCTATTGTGTTTACAGACAGAATGATTGCAAATGCTACCAAAAACACAACCTCCTTGGGGGAGGTCATGATTGACCCAGTGAGAAGCACCCGATGGGTGCCCGATCAATCACAAAAGGCTGGATGACGACATTGAAAAAGAACAAAATAGCAACCAGAGTCTCACATTACACCATCTGCAATTTGGAGTTTTTATTATGTTGCTGATTTGAATTCTTTTACTACCAAAAACATCATGACCCTGATGTTTTATCTCCATGTAGAAGTTGTCCTTGACAGGGATTCTTCTTTGAAGCATTAATATTAGTCTGATGTATGAACCATCCATTTTCTGCTTCTTATCTGTGTTCAAGTTGTGGGGTGGGAGTTTAAAGCCATGATTATAGTTTTGCATCTGCGAGTCTGCTAAGGTCTGCTAGGGTCTGCTAGGGTCCGAGTGGCATAAAGTCCATCATCAAACGGTAAGATGTGCATGTCACTCCCTCCAGTTTGTCCAAAGTATTCCCTCAGGGCCTCATCCAGTGGCAGGTGTACATCCTAGTATACTAGTCAAATGCCCGAATCACCTCAACTGACTCCTTTTGATTTGTGGGTTTCTCATGTATTACTGAGCTCCTCCCTCCTGACCCTAAAACGGGTGTCGTAGCTTCCTTTTACACAAGTCTGCTGGAGTCTGTTTGGGTCGGACTGAGGTGAATGTTTTTTTTATCATTATTCTTGCATAATGTTGTTCTACTCTAAAGATTCCTGTATAGAGTTTTTCACTACTAATAATTAATTTGATGCACCACCTATGGTGATAATGTGCCAAGTGAATTACCCACGCAAAAAAAACAAAAAAGCAAGAAAGATTTCTAGTTTTTTGAAGTGTTTAAAGAACAAGCCTTTGAGCTAAATATTGTCTTGTACATCTCCCACAGACCTCTTCCACATCCAGGAGCTGTCATCGATGTTCCTCCAGGTGAGGACGACGTCCGGCCTGCGCCTGCAGTACGGCTGGAAGGAGTTTCGCCTCTACCTGCAGGTTGATGAGCTGTGGAAGGATGACACTGTGGGGCTGTGCGGCACCTTCAATGGCAACATTCAAGATGACTTCCTGTAAGTGTGTGCTGGCTGACCTTTGACCCCTTCCGCACTCTTTGTTAACCCCTCCTCCAATAATAAAAAGAGAGAGCATACTCTTGTTTCAGAGGCAGAGAGGGAGGTGATGGTGAAGTGCTCTCCCTCTCACACTTGTGCTCTCTGTAATGCACACTGGTTGGGCGGCTCGGCATCAAAAGCCCAGCTCTCTGATCAGCTCTTTTAGGTGGACCAGATGAGCGCCCAACTGGACACGCCACTTCAACAAGGAATTTACTGTTAGCGGAATAGGGGCTCCACTGTACTGTATCGTAATGGCTGACTATAAAGGGCGGATGTTGTCTAACAGCTGTAAGTGGATATACATCGCAGTTAGTGACTGAAGTGGCCGTACGCTGCTAAGAATTCACTTCGCCTGAAGTTCTACAGAAAGACTTTGCAGTTAAAGTGATGACTTGCAGAATTGTATCTTTCAGTGGTACAGGGCGCCAACTTTTTTTGTTTTGGTTTTGCTTTGCTTTACAGTTTCAGCTGTTTTGGACACTTAGTTCCATAGTTAGTGGCCAAAACAAAAAGAGCAGTAAGTCAGAAAGTTAGAACTCCAGGCAGCTATTCTTACTTCAAAGAGAAGTGGGTGAAAGCCGTTTGATTAATGATGGCTTGGACAAAGGTGGGGCTGCTATGTCGATTGCTTTTTAGACATCAAAGAAGCACAAGTAAAATTGATATTTAATAGTTCACACCTTTTCTTTAAAAGTTTCAAAAAATTCAAGATCTGCTGTCACGCTCAGCGATCAGTACTTGTCAGGTTTCAAAACACTAGTCTAATGACAACTAATGCTCAGCTAATGATGCTACAGCAGTATTAATGTTTCTCTATGTCTGCTGTTGTACTGACTCTTAGCTTTGATTTTGGTGCAGATCTCCATCAGGTATGATAGAAAGCACTCCTCAGCTCTTTGGAAATGCCTGGAGGGTCTCGTCTGCTTGTTTGTCCAGCCTGAGTACGCCTCAGCTTGACCCCTGTGACACACACCAGCAGGCTGGTCAGTTTCTCTTCCTCTTTTTTTCTATTGCAGTAGAGAAAATGAAGATATTTACTAATTGATGCCTTATAACATAAAACATATGCAATATTATATAAAGTTTGGACATTTTGATGTTGATATGACAGTAAAAATATAAATACTGTGTACCTCGGCTCCACTCTTGCAGACATATTTACAACAAACCTTTATAAAAATCTATCTTTAGGGTCTGTATTTTAGTCATGACATCAGACTCCTAGATGCTTTTACTGAGAGCCAGCCTTGTTTACCTGAGTTATTTCTAAACTGATATTTTAAACATTCTCGGCATATCTCCTCAGTGACCTATGCTTCAGAGATGTGCGATGTGCTGAATCAGGATCTGTTCTCTGCCTGTCATGAGTACCTTAGTCCAACACCCTTCCATCAGCAGTGTCGCTCAGACACGTGTAAGTGTGGGACGCCTTGCCTCTGCTCATCGCTTGCCCACTACGCTCGTCACTGCCGCAGATTCTCCGTCATCATCGACTTTCGGTCACACGTATCTGACTGTGGTGAGTCACGTTCACGCCAAACATTTGCCTGTCGCTTCAGAGAGGTATTTCTGACAATGGTGCCACCCAGAGTTTGGTTTGTTTTCATGTCCAAAACCAAATCCAGACCTTTCTCCCAGTGCACTGTTCATGTCACAGATGATTTTAGTACATAGAGGAGAGAACTGGGTGTTGTTGGTTGGACTGTTCACGGGTATCATACCTTTCAGAGTATGATATGTATTCTGTATTCACAAACATTCAGAAAATCCTCTGAGAATTCCTAATTTATCACAAATAGTATCAGCAATTAGTCACAGCTTAGGAGCAATTTTGTAAAATTCTCAGAGCGACTTTTAAGAAAGAAGGGATTAAAGCATTTACCTCAGTGAGAAGATGTGACTGACCCAGCTGACTGATGTGGGACTTATTTTTAAAGGTGTGGTTGATTACTCAAGCTTGCTAAAACTGAAATTTCCACAGTACTAAAATTTCTGTAACTGTAGGCAATGAACCTGCATTCTTGTTGCCTTTTAAATGGTTGCTTTGAAAATGAGGATCAGCACTGTGACCATTCACACTGCTATCAGTTTGCGATAGAATGGGATCAAATTGCCAATTACATGCAATCTGTTTGTGATATTAAAGCAATTAACTGTAATTAAATCATCGGCAAAAATCAGTCTAATAAATCTGTTTCCGTGTGTTGCAAATGTACTGTTGCTATCTACATAGACATAAATGAATATTAAACAGAAATTCATACTTACATTCAGAGTCCAGCCACAACCTCAAAGATCTGAAACAGAAATTCAGAAGTTCCTCCACAAATAGCACTGCGTTTGCTGCAGGACGGTTTAACAGCAAAATGAAACAGGCGCTCATGGGTGCAGGCTCACTCAAACATGCTGGCAGTCTGTGTGCGTTTATAAATTAGACAGTTATTAGGCAATTATTCGCAGACCTTCACCAATCTCTCTGAGAGTGATTGCAATCAGTTCAAGTCAGGCCACCATTGTTTGAAAACCAGTTGCCGCCAGGTGACCTGTGCAGTTGCAGTTGAGGGTGTTGATTGCAATTGCTGAGCAACCA
>VUQK01022815.1:1554-18690 GCA_015106715.1 Bujurquina vittata | reverse complement strand
AAGGAGGTTGTTTAGTGTGAACGAGCCATTAGGCAGGAAATGTGAGTCATTTCTAGATCCACAACAAACATCATCCCATAATTAACATCAAACCTTTGTGCTGTTTTTTGTTTAAATACTGGAGCACACTAATGACATGCACGTCACTGGTTTTATGGACAGTGTTAGTCAAGTATGATCACATAGTCATCCATCCCACCATTTTCTTCTGCTTATTTGGGGACGACAGCCTAAGCAGCAAAACCCAGACCTCCCTCTCTCCAGCCACCTCCTCCAGTTTATCTGGGGGAGCACCAAGGCGTTCCCAGGTCGGCCGAGAGATATAATCTCTCCAGCGTGTCCTCCCAATAGGACATACCTGGAACACCTCACCCAGGAGGCATCCCAATCACATGCTGGAACCACCTCAGTTGGCTCCTTTTGACATAGTCATCATGATGACTATTTCTTCATGTTACTCACAAACCTTAAATAATACTGCACTGTCCATTTAGTTTGCTTTTGTTGGCGCTCTTGTATGCTACACACTTTAGTGATTGGATAAACTGAAGCTTAAAAAGAGGAATTTTCAGGCCTATGCAAAGTGTGTGTATTCCATTTCCTCATTCTGAAGGAAAACAGTGGCAGAGCATAGTTCTGCTGCAATCGGCAGCTCTACACTTTGTCTTTGTTGTTAAATCTGAATAAGTGTGACTCTCAGTCTTTGTTTAACTCTGTCTTGCAGTTGTCACCTGTCCTGCCACCATGCAGTATGGCACCTGTGTGTCCTCCTGCCAGCGCCGCTGCTCCTACCTCTCCATCCCACAGCACTGTGGGGAGGAGTGTGAAGAGGGTTGCGTCTGTCCTCAGGGCTCCTTCTACAACCACCGAACACACACCTGTGTCCACAGGTACGGATGAGGGGGTGGTGTTTGCAGGTAGAAGTATTTCAAGGCAAAAAAGGGAAGAAAATGCAGTATTTAATCTTTTATAACATTACAACACACAGGTATTTTTAAAAAAAAATTGTATTTAGAAGATAATATAGTTATATGTTGAAGCAAGTGGGACTCAGTGCCCAGCGCAGCTTCTGTTCCACCTGCTGTGCAGATGTGGGTGAAGCTGGAGTGACTCCACCAAACCAATCCTCTCAAAGTGATATTTGTATCTGCTCTGAAGTTTAGGTCAGCCTTTTAAGTGGAAAGCCTTGTATCTTTCCTGCAAACATTACGGAGCCAGAGGACCTCGGTAACCGTGTTCTCCTTTTTAGCCTGCTCTGCCCTAGAAGACATGCAGCTTAATTCCTCTTAAATGTCCCAGGTTTTTACATCCTAGTGCAGCGCCGTGCCTTACTTACCATGTGATAGAGTTACATCAAGGAATTCACCGTGAAACCCCCTTTTCATTCCCACTCGGGCTGGGGACGACACAGATATCTGATAACCAGTGAGAAAGAATTTGTAGTACAGAAGCTGATGTGTGGCACTGGCCTATATGTTTACAAAGGCTTTTAGCCTCAGCTAAACATAAATTACCACAATGTAGTTAAAAGAATTTTGTCTCAACATATTGCATTTTTTTAAAGGTTTGTTCATTAATTCAATATCTTCTCAAATATTTTGCCTTCTAAAGCTGCGTAACTTTCCCTTCTTGAGTTCTATATAATTGCTATTGTTACAGTCACATAACGTTACTAAAAACCTTGTACATAATATATTAACATTATGCCAACTATGATATTGTTAGATTAATATAATATGTTATACAGAAATTTACGTTGTCCTATAATGTTGCAGATGCGCGTCACCACCAGTTGTCAATGTTACAGACTTACTGTTTTATCACCAAATGCAGAGCTGGTGTTTTGTTTTGTTTTTTCAAAAACCTAAAAAATATTCAATTGTTTTCATTTGCTTATTTATAAGATAGTTATTATGTTGTTTAAATCCAGCATGTCCAAAGTGGTGATCAAGAGCCAGAAATGTTTGAGTGATGGTAACACCATTGTCTGGCACCAGTTGTCAAATGCATCATCATCATCATTAAAGAGGGTGCAGCCAAAAATGAATTGTAGGCACGTTAGTTAATTACAGAATTCAAAGATTGCACCTACTTTAGTCAAAATGATATTTCAAGATAGGCCAGTGCATAAGATGTAAATGTATGCAGAGTGCCTGCAGGGTTACAGCACCGCAGTCCTAAACAGATCTGTCACAAATTACGATGAAGTCAGTTTGTTCTTTTTGTTTTCATCTCTTTTTTCAGGAGCGAGTGTCCCTGCAGTTTCCTCGGAGCAGATTACGAACCAGGAGATGTGATCATGACTTCAGCAGGTGTTCAGTAAGCTCCTCCTCTCCGTCTCTGCCTTCAATCCAGACTTTATGCTTTTGTATTTACATTTTCTATTATAATGTTGTACTGTGCTGATTAAAGACATAACCTGAGGCAGTTAGGTTAGCAGTTTGAGACAGCACAGAAAACACCTGGAGCTACTTTTACCGGTACTGAGGAGCAGAAATTACTTTCAGTACAAAGGAGTCAAAGGTTTCTGGTTTGCTGTGGTTCAGATTTCCTAATGTTTCTTTAATAAAAAGGCTTCATAGTTATTTAAGGCTGCACCTCCTGTCAGTCACAACCAAATAAAAGGGAAAACCCTGCAAGGAGTCTATAATGATAAAATCAAGCTAGATATTGTCTCCACTCAGGTCTTTGAGTGAAAGTATGAGACTCCCACAAACAAACAAACAAACAAACAAACAAACATTAGCTTTATTCAGATTGTTACTTTTATCTGGGCTGAAAGCACACAGTTTTAGACTTCCACTAAAGGAAAATCAGGCACTTTTTAAAAGTGTGCTTTTCTTTCTTCAAGCATAAAATAAAATTGCATTCATCAAATGACCAGAAATTCATAGACTTTTGTTAGGTGACATAACATAGACTGTTTGCCTTAATTGTGTGGGGAGTAACTGTTATGCTCAGCAAACCTTTTTGTGAGATTCAGTTATGAATAAGCAGTGAATGTGTTGAAGAAGGCGAACATCATTTCCACCCTGAGACGGCTGCATCCTCTGTGGAGTATAAATGTGTTCTATAAATTTTCTATCAGGTAAAACTTTTGTCCTCATGCTTATGCTGAATAACATGTTGGGGACTGTCCTGAGAATAAATTAAAAAAAAATTAAACCACTATATTGGAATTATCACCAAAGTATTCCTGCATTTAATTTTAAATATGTGCAGTTTCTGCAGTCGCCTTCATAAAGGTCTCTCTGTGCCCCTCTGTAGGCTCTGTCTGAATGGTAGAGTGGTGTCCCAAACACAAACAGACACTGGTAAGTCCATTTCATTTTGTTAACCTGATCTTTTTAAAAAAATGTATATATTTGTGACGCTTAAGGTGGAAACAAGGATTAAATGGTGGAAGTTGCAGAAAGAAGAATGTTGCACAGAGTTCAGGGAGAGAGTTACCAGATGACTTGGGAATTACAGCTGAAGTGGTGAAGGATAGTGCAAAGAAAATCTTTGGCATATCCTCTCGGCAGAGGAACAAGGACAAGGAGACTTGGCGGTGCAATGAGGAAATGCATGAAAGTATTTGAAGGAAGAGGTTGGCAAAAAATAGTGGGGTGAAGAAAGCAGACGGGAGTACTGGGAGGTTAAGCACTCTGCAAAGAGAGAGGAGGCAAAGGAAAAGACTTATAGTGAGTTGTATGTGATGCTGGACACTAAGTAGAGAGAAAAGGAAATGTATCTATTAGCCTGGCACAGCGATCAAGCTGGAAAGAAAGGGTGATTTCAAAGAGTTGATTTGATTTCTGAAGGATAGCAGGAAGCGTGAAAGGGTAGATTTACAAGAGTGTACTGTGACCTCTGTGATTTATGGTTTGGAGACAAAAAGGCAGAAAGCAAAGGTGGGGGCCGCAGAGCTGATGATGTTGAAATTTTTCTCTGGGAGTGACCAGAAAGGACAGGATAAGGAAATGAGTACTGGGCAGCTCAGGTTAAGTGACTTGGAGACAAAGTTGGAGAGTAAAGGTGATCTGGATGTGAAGAGGAGGGATCACGGATATATTGGACAAAGGATGTTAAATATGGAGCTGCCAGGCAGGAGGACAAGAGGAAGACCACAGAGGACGTTTATGGATGTGGTGAAGGAGGACATGCAAAGGGCTAGTGTGACAGAGGAGGATGTTTGGGATAGGCTGAAATGGAGGCAGATGATCCGCTGTGGTGACCCTAAAGGGAGCCAAAAGAAGAAGATGATGCTCAGTGGATACATGATTGTGTTACATTAACCTTCAGTAACGAGAGCCACATTGAATGATTACATCTATAGGAATCTGTTTTTCAGTGGTATTTTAAGCTGACAGTAAGTTTTTTTAAAATCTTTACTTCTTGCAGGCAGGTTGTGTCCAGAGGGTCAGATCTACCAGAACTGCTCAGAGGGGGAGGATAGTTTCCTGCCAGAAAGGGGTGTGGCCTGTGAGCGCACCTGTGAGTCTTACCTGCTCAACCTCACCTGCTCAGCACATGAGCCCTGTTTGGCTGGGTGTGTCTGTCCGCCTGGGTGAGTGACACCTTGTACAAAAGTATTTTGTCCATTGCTGAATACTTATACATTGAAGTTAATCACTGCTTGATAATTTGAAATGTCAACTTTTGTTTTTGTTTTTTTTTAGCGTTATGTATAATAACAAAACATATAAACTGTACAGTTGTTTGCCATTGTTTGTCATTGTTGGCCAAACTTGACCAATCACCTCCAGTGCACTGCCAGTAAGATGCTCATATTTGAACTGATTGATTCAGTACTGTAGTAGAATACAGTTTGGCATCCATGCGCCAAGCTCATCACTGCCCACAATACATTGCAGTTGAAGTTAGCGAGTGATTAGAAAAGTAATAGAGCCTCCAGGTGGATGCTGAGGGTGGTGGAGTTGTTGAAACAGCAGGCAGTGATGGCCCCACTAACACGTAAGGGAAATTTTAAATAGATTTGACAATTTTGTCAACTGTGTTTTGATATGAGATGTGAGGAGAGTGACTCCTGTTACTTGTGTGACAAATTACAAATCATGCTGTCTGCCTGTCATGATTTAAAAACAAACAGCTGTCAAAATATCTAACACAAAGTGCTGATGTGCCATTCGCCTCCTGCACCCATTAGGGGGGCTGTGTATTCGGAGGTTTCTTTCTCTTTTTTGTGGGTGGCAGGTTCACGGTTTACTGTAGACTGGTTTTTGTTCAGACAGTGAGTGACAGGTCTGAATCCTGTGCTGGTCTGAATCCTCACAGTAGACAAAAAGGTTTAGCTGCGTCCAGTGGCTCAAGTTGACCGATATCAGATGTAAGAGGGGTTTGGTGGCTAAAAGAACAGTGAAGGGTACAATCAGCCCACTGGTCAGACTGAGGTTGTCATCAAGCTCTATGTTGTATTTCTTAAAAGGCTAAAGCAGGGGTGGGATGCGTGCTCTGCAGTGAGAAATTAAAATAAATCAAGTTGATTGAGGAAAGGAACAAGATGTTTTTCTTGATTGTTAAAGTTCAAATGTGTGTGTCATTTGGTAAAATCTTAACCTGTGAGTGCACCTGACTGATGTCACAGAGAGGTGGGTCGCAGGTTAGTTAAAGTTTCTGAAAATGTCACACAGGCCCAAAATAGGCTTCCAGCCCCCTCCTTCTTCTGGAGCAGGGATAAAACAAAATTTGATGCCACTTGTGCAATACATTAGTCAGCATTTGGTCTAACCATTTCTTGCCCAATGTAAAGTAATATGGTATCATTCGTAAACAGTGATTACTGTTCTGTAAAATAATCCACTGTTACTTGTCAGAGAAAACAACTCACACTCATTTTGCATTACTTTGTAACATGATCTGAAGTGCATCATCACACGATAATTAGTAAACTATATAAAGCTTAGGTTACAGTACCACACAGTGACACAAATACCTATCCCAATGAGGACACACTTTCTTTCAGTGTTACTTATAAACACAAAACCTACAACAAAATGCAAAGTTGAATGCCAGCCAAACAGATTTCCTGCTAGCCTGACTGCTCATCACTGCCTTTGTTACCTTTGTGTTAGCATGCACTCTGTGCAGAAGCTTGAAAATAGCCAATACCGTGTTAGTAGTATGATGCAGATGTTTCTGTCCTGGATACAGTTTGGACTTTACCGTCTCACTCTTGTCCTTCCGTGCAATAAAAATGTGAGTAATGTCCATATGTAACTCTAAAGTTGTGGAATGTGCTGCTATTTTCCTTCGTCCTGCACAACAGCTGAAATCAGCTGACTGTAGCGCAAGTGCACATTAAGTAAAAGGTTTGTTTGTTTTTTGTTCTATCTGCCCATCATGCAGATAACTTAAGAATCTTTGTAACACATCCAGCACCATAAGTGTAACTGTGATGCGATTACTGAATTTCGTACAATAACTCATTATAACTCACAAACCTTAATTCTGAACTTTCATTTCAGATACTACTACCTGAACTGCTAAAATAGTTCAGACACTTTAGATCAAAGGTTTTCCAAGGTGAATTTTTAAAATTTATAGATTTAAAGACAACTTTTGTGGAAGTGTCTTTGGTTGTGACATTAGAAAACATGCACATTATCTGTGGGCGATAAAAGACTTGATTCCAGCAGATGAAATGAACAGACATTATGGATAGAATACAGTCATCTGATCCCGCTAATCCTCCCTGGCTCTCAGCCTGAAAGGGGGTTAAGTGGTTTCATTCTGTGACATCAACCAAGAGTCATCCTGATTACATTGTGCCCAGGCAAGGGTTAGCTTAAGCACGTCCTATCTTATAAGACATTTACTCAGATTATAAGACAGCTCTACACCTGCAAACAGAACGATTGTATTTTGCTGTTTTAGGAAGTGTCACCAATACACAGTCTTTGTTTATCATGTAAAAAGACTAGAAGAAGTATAAAAAGAAACAGATTCCACATTAAGATTCATTCTGTGAACTGCAAATCATCTATTTATAAAGGAGTTCTTACAAACACATGTATTAACAAGATCCTGAAACACTGCTGCCTTTCTTAGGTCTGTGTATTTCTCAGATGGTTTAAGGTGATTTTGAAAACTGACCAATCAAAATTAGAAATTTTGGAAATCATAGATGCCACATCCAGCTAAAGAGGAGCAGGACCATCTGACTTGTTATCAATGTACATTTCAAACACTAACATCCTTGTGAATAGGGATGCATGAGATGGCATGGGTAACTTGTAAATCTGTGAAGGCACCATTAATGCTCAATCAAAGTTTTAGAGTAGCGTACTACAAAAGATGCTGTTTTTAGGCTTGCCTATCTCAGCAAGACAATGCCAAAAAACATTCTGCACATATCAACAGCAGGGCTATGTAATGGAATAGATCAGGCTCCAAACTGGTCTGGCTGCAATCAATTTTGTTGCCATTTCAAAACAATTTACTAAATATGAAACCAGAAATATTTAATTGATGTGACTGTGGTGAAACAAAGATTTTTATTTTCTTGCATTGATTGTACGTTCAGTTTTAATAAAAATAGTTTTTATTTCAAAGGTGATAATAACAATGACATATGTGTGATATATACCTTAGTTTTGACTGCAGCTTGTTTCACTTTTAACGTGTATACACCAAAATTATACACTGCAGAAGTTAAAAGAAAATAAAGTTAAAGAAAAAGAAGTTAAAAATCTAGGTACCACAAAACAATCAAAAATACGAGTCAAAAAACTAAAAGTGTTTAAATACGTGTTTAAATATAAAAGTAGCCTATATATGAATTCATACAGTCAAAAAAATCCTAAAACAGTGTTGGACTCTGTAGTTTTCTCTCGCTTGGAAAATCTGATCTTGTTAGGAGAGACAGCATTCATCCCACTTTAGATGGAGCAGCTCTTATTTGTAGAAATCTGACTGAATTCGCCCCAAAATGTGACTATCAGAGTTGGGACCAGGAAACAGCGTTGCAGTCTTACACAGCTCTGTGCAGTTTGTCTCTTCTTGTCATCCCTCCAAAACCACATCCCCATAGAGATGGTACCTGCTACCAGACCACCAAAAAAACCCCCACAAAACAAAAATCAGCAAAAGAATATTTAAGCATAAAAAATTCACAAAGAAAGAACAATATAGCATCCTCAATTGCACCAAAGAGTAAAACAGTTTAATGTGGACTATTAAACATTAGGGCTTAAAGTCCCTGTTAGTAAATGATTAATTTTGACCTGGTTACAGAAAGCAATTTCAGACACTGTAGCCTTCAGAAGCTTAGAAAGCATTTTGTCTGAAATTCAAAGTCTGAACCTCAGCATATTTTCCATTGAAAATCTCCCCAGAACCGGATCCTCCCACGGGCTTTGTAACAGATAAGCAAATCAGGTCTGCATTCAAGTCCACTTGCATAGTGGATGGATGCAAAACAGATTAAGATCCTAATGCAATTTGGATCCTGTTGTTTCCCAGCTGATTCTGTCCAGATCTGTTTTGGATTCATTCATAGTGACTTATTTTGTCTTGACACAATCTGCACTTCTTATTCTAAAAATATCTAAAATAGATCAGGCCTCTGAGACTATACTGAAATATCTAAAATCATGTAGATAGCTCTGTAAAAGTTTAGATATGTAGATAAATGCAAAGATTTACTGAGTTAACAGTAACTCAGGAAATACATCTCTGCTGTGGCTCTAAGAGAATCATCATCTATCAGTGAAGGCTGATATTAGATCTAATTATAAATGGTTGAACTGGGGAACATTAAACCACAGTTTTTCTGTAAATCACACTCAGCATTTTTTTTATCCTGTAATGGCAAAAATAATAAAATCCACTAAATGACGTAGTTACAGCAAATCATTATATTCAACTTATATAAAAAATTAGGCAATTTTTAGAAATGGAATGGTTATAAGCTGTTGCAGAAGCAATTTTTAATTTATTAAAAAAACAAACTGCCTTGCAGATGGATCCACCCCAGAGTCTAACTGCTATCCGATTAACTACTATCACAGATCGGTCAGGAAACTGCATCGTATCTGTTTTTCCATATTTGTCTTATCAGTTTCTTTCACCTACACTTTGTTCCTGTCAGGTTAGAGCTGAATAATTTCTATTAAACATTTATTCTGTCTATGACGATGACAGTGTGAAACAAGATAATTAAAGTGGCTCCTTTCTCCTGTCCTGTTTTTTTTAAACATAAACGTCACAGTCCACGCTGACATGCAATTCCTATTCCTCGTTGCCATGGTGAATCCTGGCTCAGAGCTCCACTGATGATGGCTTTCTTTGTCTACTCATGCATGCGCTTAACTCGGGGTGAACATCCTCAGTGTGGATTAATCAGCTCAGAGTTTGTTAAACCGGCTTCCTGAAAGCCTTGGCCCTGCATTGAGGCTCCCTTTCCTTATGTCAGCCCTGTTCTATAAATAACACCCGTTTCAGTTTTCTGCCTGTTACTCAGAGCACTATCTAACTTACTGAAATACAGTGACACATTGACACGGTTGGTGAGATGCAGAAATGTCTGGTAGTCATCTGAACCCTGCGTCACCTCTGCTGGCCTCACTGGTGTGATTCAGACATCCCTGTTCACCACATGGAGCAGGCTGACCTTTTGGTGTCTACAACACCACAACCTCTAAATCTGACGTCCAGTTATGGTTCAAGAGTTTAACAAGTCACTGAAACTTAAGTTTCCTGGTAAATATGGACACAAAGAAATCTCATTCTGCTCCCTGATGACAGCTGTGTTAATAAGTGCAGTGATCGGGAGACAATTTTAAGGTTCACTGGATGATCACCTGATATATGACATCAGCCTGGAGTCATTCTGCCTGATAGAAACCAGTTTTTCGCTGCTTTTCTGTTAATCAAGGCGTATTTTTTCAGAAGAGACCTTTATTATGATTCTAATTTTAAAGCAGCAGTTTGTAACATTTTTAAACATTTTTCATTGCCAATGTGTGAACTGACTGAGGCAGTCACATTACCAGCAGCCTTCCTTCTTTGACAATGACGTTTGTTTGATTTGCTGTGAAAATCCAAAGGATGTGATGTTTGCACTCACTCCCAAGCTCAAATGCCACTCGTCCTCTCCCCTACAGCAGCAATATTAGCTTAGAAATCAGTGACGGGAAGTTAAAAAAGCAAAAACTGACCTAGCTTCAGTTGGTATTTTGGTAGCGAAGCTCTGTTTATAGGAAGTTTTAGAGGACAATGTAGTGATCTAAACAGCAACATACAGTGGGGTGATTTTCTGTGTAGTGTTATTTGTGATACAAAGTTTTTCAAATTAATATTTGTGGCTGTTTATATTGGAAGGCCCTGCTCTCATGTCTTTCATCCCTCTGTCGTTATTCCTTCAGCGCAGTGCATGCTGGTCTGCAGTACTTTGGCACTGATTCGTGTTTCATCACATGACATTAGCCTCCTAATAGCAACCACCATCAACCACTGCAACTAGTTGCTTTTTAAATACGTATGTAAGTTTCTGTTATGATTTAACTACGCTTCAAACATCTAGTTATCACTGCAAATGCAATCGGGACAGTGAGTCTTAACTGACGAATTAGCAGCCATTAGCAGAATGCTAGCAGCCTGAAATAATGTGGACTTCTTTTCTAAAACCTGTTTTAAATAATTATTTTTCCTAAGCTATTTAACTTTATTAATTTCTATTAATTGAGGATAATCTCAAGAACTTCCACTGTTAAGCTCCCTGGTGAAGAAAAGCCATTTTTTTTTGCGCAATGGGATTAATAGAAGGAGTAATAGTAATGACTGCCCTTGTTTGGCTCTGGTAGTGAGCATTGCACACAACCTTTATGAGGCTGTGTAGAATTCACTGAATGTACTATGTAGATATTCAAAGTCAGTATACATTTGGACAATGAATGCAATGAGTGAATTTGGATACAGCCAAGTTTTTTTTTATCTAATGAAACTGTCCAAATGAGAATGTGACCAATGTCGAGGAAAAACATCAGAAAGGATCCAGTTCATCCAGGGATGTTCATTTGGTTTTGGGAATTAGAACTGACCCCTGTCTGCTTTATTGACTAATCATTGTTTGTCAGTGGTTAGTTTAGCTACATGCTTAAATTCAGTTGTCTCTGAACCAGAAGGGCTGAGCTGCATTGCCATTTCTTTGCATCACTGCTCTGGTAGTCACTATTTTTCAACTACTTAATTATTGAGTCTTTTATGGGGGTGATTTTGGTATTTACTGTTACTTTTGTCTTGATTTGTGTGAACACTGTCTGAACTTAAAGCATAATATAGTTTATGTAAATACTCCTGATTTGAGATGCACACATTAATAATTCAGACTCTTGAACCACTCCTTGGCCTAATAAATGCCTATTTTGTAACCCACTGTACATTTCAGCCTTCAGAAACATTAGCCATATCTCTTCAGCTTCAGTTGTGCCGTCAAAAATAGACAACAGATAATAAGTAACTTCTTCTCCTTAAATTACTTCTACACTTAAACGATGATCATAATGCAAAAATCTCTCCAAAGTCAGAGTCAACTACAAGGTATTCATCCACAGCAGGACTTTAAAACCTCTAGTGGGAAATAATTAGCTGAGGTGCAGACAGATGAATCCATTGTGTTTGCATTCACAATGGCACACTTTGTTTATGATCAAAATGTCGACCATTCATTCATTCCTTCTGTGTCAATTAGCCCAGCTGAACTCATATGAACCTGGACTCTCAGGTGCAAAACACAAGCATGCAGCATTCTGGAATTTGGTTTTGGTTAGAGAACATGTTTAACTCTAAGGAATAATGATAGGGAGGTGATAAAGATGACACGCCTTCTCAACTGTGTTGCCTTTTGAAGCAGCTTGTATCGAGGATAAGGGGGCGACAAATGTGCTACAGAAAACCCCAAACACATTATTTTACTTGCAAAATGTAAAAGAAAATATGGAGTAACACACTGAGAACATGCATTTCATCAAGTCTATCTTCACAAACTTTGCACAAAGGTGTTCACTGGCTCTGGAAATTGGGTGGTTTCTGTTTTAGACTTCCAAATCAGAAAAAAAGGAAGTGATTTGTAGTAGAAGTTGTTTTATGCATTTTAGTAATTTCTCAATATGTCAGTATGATATGCTTTGTGTGTGATTGATGGCTACTTTGTGAGTTATCCAACAGTTCATTAAGGGATTAGTTAGGTTTTAGTTGTATTAGATAGCAACTTTGATTTGTTTTTATGTGTTGATGCGGAGAGCGATGTGAAGGGGCTCTGCTTGTGGTCTTTTTCACTCTAAGAACATTTTCACATATTTGGTTATGCTTTAGCTACAGACTGTTTAAAAAATATGCACACAGTCACCGTGAGGTCACCTGTTGGAGTCCCCTTTGTGAAGCCTCGAGCTGAGTGTTTTATCACTTTAGCCTTTTGATGAAACTGAGAGACACAGCACAATTATACACTAGTGTCAATCCAAAGGTTGGCCTGATATAAAACACTCCAAATGGGAACCATCATTTACAAAGTTAACATTATATTGTGTTCAACAAGACTTGAGACTAAAGACTAAGAGCAGAAGCTCACTGGAAAAGCGTTTCCTAAAAGGAATCTCAGGTACTGTTTCCCCACAGAACTCTATGCAAACAGAGGTCTTTATGAAGCTGAAAGAGTCGCTCCCTGCTGGCCTTTAAAAATAATGCCGGTTTAAGGCACTTCAGCATAGGCTTCCACATTTTGATCCCTGATGCTACATTCATCTATAGTCTACTGTATTAACCACTCTCTGGTTACTTTAGGGCATCAGTATGGTGGCCCTCAAATGCACTGCAACTTAAGAAAACACCAACAAATAGAAAAATGCTACAAAAGCACACAAAACACAACAGAAGGTGAAAAACCACAACGGAAAATGTTGCAAAAGCTCACACAAAAACAAACTCACAAAACACAGTTTGTAGAGGGAGACTATAACACGATGGAACAGCTGCAGAAGTAACAAACTAATAGCAAACATGCATCATCAATATTATATAAATCAAAACACACATTACTTTTCATCATTTTCTCCCCCACAACACAGAAGAATCCTGCGCTTCGTTTAAGTGTGTCTCAGTGATAGATTTTTTTCTTCTTCTATTGTGTTTTATTCAACATATGTTGGGTTTTGTGTGCTTTCAAAGCATTTTTCTGTTTGCTGGAGTTTTCTTAAGTTGCAGTGCGTTTGACCTCTCGGGACTACCGTACATCAGTGCTGATGTGTCGTTACATTGTAACAAGGACAATTTGCAATCACTGCAACAGTAACCGCCATATTACAGTACAACAGCACATTGCAGCACTTTATGCAAAGCCTTAAAAATAACATTTCGTAAATATGAAAGAAAGTTAAAAACTATCACTGTCCTTTCCTCAAATTGTTTTCTGCCCCAAATAAACTGATCTACTTAGCTGGAACCTTGTGAACATGTTTTAAGATAACGTCATTAATAACTTAGGCCAGAGCCCGCATATCATCAGTGGTGACAAATACGGTTTTAATAGTATTTAGGACAATTTCCAACCTGTTGTATCTACTGTGTGTGCAACACTTGGCAGGACACCTGATGCATTGCAGACTGCAGTCGAGCCATTGCGCTGTTTGACTCATCTGTCGTCATGCTATTCAGCTACTTCTTCCTCACTCCATTTTACATCGTCCGATAGAATGAAATTCAAAATGAGGGCTGTGTTTATGAGAATTTATTCATAATGTGCTCGTAGGTCAGTAGAATAAATGATTTTTGTATCTTTGATCAGAGAAATTGATACAGCAGCTTGGCTGGCAAATAAAGGAAGCTGTTAACACCGTTTTATCTGTGGTGTAACTCTACTCAGATGAACCTGAGGTTTGTGGTGGGACCATTCAGCGTGTCACTGCAGCCTCGCCAGTGGATATAGCTCAACCCTGGATATTACAAGATACTTATCAGCTTCGTCTTGCAGAGACGAAAGCAAATGGAGGGTTCCAGACAAAGACTGTTTCTTTCTCTATCTCTGAGAATCCTAATTGTCTGGTTTTCTCATGTAGCTAACATGAGTGTTACTGCTTTTCATCCACAGTTGCCCACCCCTGAAACTTATTCTGCGTTCCTGGCATCTCCCAGCTCTGGAAGTAGAGCTGCTTTGGCTCTCCCTCTGTTATTCTCTTGGCAAAAACTTTCCCGTTATCTCGGTTAGAGATGAATACAGGAACCTCTTGTGAAGTGATTGGATATGTGTAGATTGGCATAATTATTTTTCAATCAATATAAAATAAACAATGTGAATTTTCTCTGTCTCTGACTTGGTAAATATAAATTTTGATCAGATAAAATACGGTTGACTGTCTCCTTTGCACAGTTGCGGTTCTGACAGGATAACAATGCACTGCAGCTTAACTGGGCAGATAATTGTTCTCAAAAAATGTTTGAATGTAGTCTTATGCCAAATTTATGTTAGGTTCATCATGTGGTGATTGTTGGTTTGTTCTTCTTGTTGAATGATATTTCTATATGATGATGATATTTCTCTTACAGTCTTCAAGTTGTATTTGTTCTCGTGGTGAAGGTGTAACATGATACGCTCTCATAGTTGGCAGTGATGTGGTAAAGCACGTTCATTACATATTTGTAACAGTTAAAAATATTTTGAATTCATTTCACCTTTTTAGCATCCTTCTGTGTTGGATTACATTGTCACTATTAACAGGTCACACTTTAGTTCTCTCATCATGAGCATGAATGTCATGGTAATTTTAGGTTTTTATTGATTTCTTTGAACAATTTTTTTTTCCCAGGGTGGAGTGATTGTGCATCATACATCTTTAATGACTTAAAAAAAGCAAGAATTGGGTGCAGCAATTTGAATTTATTTAGGTTTTTCTCTACTTCACACATTGTCCAATTACACAAACAGGCACAAATATGTACATTGTTTAATAAGTGGTGCTGAAGGTTCTACAATTTATTTTAAGTTGAAAAAACCAAGGTCTATTTATTCGACCACAAGTGGTAGTTTCTTTTTGCCAGCATGAAAATAATTTGTTGGACAGCATTCACTAGATGACTGATTGGGAAAGTCCAAGGAACTCAGTGAAGATCTAAGAAAGAGAACCGTTGATTTAAGCTGGGAAGGTCTCTTGGAGCTTCAGTTTGCAGGCATACTCTCTTAAGGTCCCACCACTGCATTTCAGGGGGTTGAAGTCTGGATTTGACTGGGTCAGTACAGCACGTTGACTACTTTCTTTTTCAGCCATTCTGTTCGAAATTTGCTGCAGGGTTTGGGATTATTGTCCGGTTGCAAGACCGTTTCAGCCTAATTTAAGATGTTGGACAAATTATCTCGCATTTTGCTCTAGAATACTTTGGTACACAGAGGAGTTCACTGTCGACTTAATGACTGCAAGGTACCCAGGTCCTGCGGCTCAAAATCATTACCCGTCCACCACTGTGCTTGACAGTTTTGTCAGGTATTTTGTCTTTACTCATGCCAATAAAATAATGGTTTTGGTAATGTTTTACTATCACAACAATACTCAACACACTCATGGAGATATTTTGAGTATATCTGTTTGATAACATAGCTACAGATGCTGTAGGGGTAGTTTACTCATTTAAAGGTTAACAAACTTTATGTTGGCTAACATTACTTGTTTCTGTTTCATAAGAATTAAACTACATAATGCAAATGTACATTTCTAATTATACAAACATACTAAATATACAGTACTTAAAAATACACTACTTCAGGTGTGAACGTGACACATACATTTTCATTGGCAGTGGTGATGAAAACAACTCAAAGATCTGCGCTACACTAATTCAGTAATTAATTTTGTTGGTTGTTTTCACTAACACTCTTTTTGCTGTCTCTGTCTTGGTGTTTTGAAGCTGGATAAGATGAGCATGGGGCAGATCTGACTGAGAATGGATGGTGAAGCACCCTAAAAAGCTTACCCAGCTTTTTGACGCTAATGGGGATCATAATTTACTAAATGAACTTAACGTTGTCTTCAATGTAACTTTAAATTAGTGATTTGATAATATAAACATGTTTATTTCATGTGCTAACATCTGCCTGTATGCTATATACACTATATTGGCAGTATTCACTCACCCATCTAAAGCATTGAATTCAGGTGTTGCAATCACTGCCATGGCCACGGGTGTATAAAATCAAGCATCTAGGCATGCAGACTGCTTCTACAAACATTTGTGAAAGAATGGGTTGCTCTCAGGAGCTCAGTGAATGCTGGTGTGGTAGCGGATGATACCTGTGCAACAAGTCCAGTTGTGAAATTTCCTCACTACTAAATGTTCCACAGTCAGCTGTTAGTTGAATTAAAACAAAGTGGAAGTGAAAAGTGGAATAAAGTGGTAGGCCACATAAAACCACGGGGTGGGGGGTCAGAAAATAGTGCACAGAGGTAACCAACTTTGAGTAGAGTCAATCAATACAGACCTCCAACCTTCATGTGGTCTTCAGATTAACTCAAGAATAGTACGTAAAGAGCTTCATGGAATGGGTTTCCATGGTCGAGCAGCTGCAGCCAAGCCTTGCATCACCAAGCACAATGCAAGTGCTGGTGTAAAGCCACTGGACTGGTGGAGACGTGTTCTCCGTCTGACAATGTGATGGATGAGTCTGGGTTTGGTGGTTGCCAGGAGAACAGTACTTGTCTGACTGCATTGTGCCTAGTGTAAAGTTTGGTGGAGGGGGGATCATGGTGTGTGGGTATTTTTCAGGAGTTGGGCTCAGCCCCTTAGTTCCAGTGAAAGGAACTCTTAATGCTTCAGCATACGAAGACATTTTAGACAATTTTACGCTTCCAACTTTGTGGGAACAGTTTGGGGCCTCTTCCTGTTCCAACATGACTGCACACAACACACAAAGCAAGGTCCATGCAGACATGGATGAGTGAGTTTGGTGTGGAAGAACTTGACAAGCCTGCACAGAGTCCGACCTCAATTCTATAGAACACCTTTGGGATGAATTAGAGTGGAGACTGTAAGTCAGGCCTTCATTTCCAACATCAGTGTTTGACCTCACAAATGTGCTTCTGGAAGAATGGTCAGAAATTCCCATAAACACTTCTAAACCTTGTGGAAAGCCTTCCCAGAAGAGCTGAAGCT
>VUQK01022808.1:0-11337 GCA_015106715.1 Bujurquina vittata | reverse complement strand
TTTGGCTTCGCTGCATGTTTTGCAGAGCAAACGGTTCTTTTTTTATTTTGGCTTGTTGAGTGGATGTCCGCCCTGCCAGTTTGCTTAGCCGTGATAATGGGTTAGCATTCGCGTCACTTAACTCCACCACACTGTTCTTACCTAGCTAACCTGCACGGTGCATATGGACAAGGCACGTACACACAATAGGATGCAATGATTGGCTGCATAAGTGAATCGTATCGTATCATTGGCTTAACACCTGACACTCACTGGCTTAAACTACAAAATGGTACGGAAAGAATTTTTATTGGTCTAATTAGTTTACGGTTCATGTTGGATTAAATTTTTTGCACTGCATAGATTTTCTTGTGTGCTGAGAATGTGTGAGCAGAGCGCGATTGCACAAGCGCACAGCTTAGAGGGAATATTGGGTGTCACTAAATTTTCTGAATTTAAATGAGAAAAAGAAATTATGATGTTCAGACCCAGTGCCACCAGCAGTACCCCCTGTGTTGACACTTTCCTCTCTGGCCCCTTATGAGAAATCTACTGTCACTGATTTAGGTGTGAAAATGGACCCGGTCTTAAAGCTCGATACTCAGGTTAATGCAGTGGTGAAATCCTGCTTCTTCCATTGAGGTGGCTGTCAAAAATGATAATAACTTGGGGACGTGGTGGCCTAGAGGGGAAGAAGCAGGTTCATCACAGAGAGGACCGTGGTTCAAATCCCTGGGCTGGCATCACTGTTTGTCTTGTTTGATTACACATGCTGATTACTCCACAGTCCGTCTAATATATTGAATAAATGTGTGTGCTATGTTTATTCTTTGTAATTGGTCTTGTGCACGGTGCAAATGCATGGTGAAAATATACAGATGGAGGCAGAAAGTACTGCGCCACACCGATAGGGGGCAGTGCTGCATCATAGTGAGAAGATAAGCGCACATATTTCATCTTCAAATAAAAGTAAGATAAAAACTTCTTTTTTTTTTAAATTTAAAAAGAGAGACACCCCCCCCGAAAAAATAGTTTGACCTTACATTTAATATTTAGTTTTTCTTGCCATCATTGTTGAATAAGATGGAGTTCATATATGTGAACATGCAACTCCAGATGAGTCAGTACCTCACTTGTCACAAACCTCACCGCACGTCACTGGTCTCTAAGGCAGTATAGATCGCTCCAAAACTCACGTATATATTGCACAACATTTACTGGGTCTTCACAGATGTGCAATTAAACAATGCCATCCATTCTTTTTGTTAAAAGTACTAATTACACATGCATATGTGACTGTTCACAGTACATGCGCAGTTTATGAATGCAGGCTTGATAGGGAATAATTTTTAGGGGAAAAAATAATGCATATTCTCATGCATGTTTATGTGTTTTAGTATTATTTAAAATCATTCTTGAAACCTCTTATACTGACAGATTTACTTAATCATCTTTGTTCACATAACAAATACTCTGTCCATAAAGTCAGAAAGAAAAAAAAATCCACCAGGTAGCCTGCAAGAACAGTTTCAATGTCAGTTCTGCTGCTGGCAACTTTAATCCTTGTACTTCCTGAAGTTGCCATAATGTAGTTAGATATTTGGAGAGGAGGTCTGAATGTTTGAAAAACAAAACATTTTAATAGGAGAGGTTATATGTATAAAAGACTGCAGAATTTTCCATTTTATATTATCAGTTCCATACTGACCCATAAATAACCACATAACTATATTAACACTTAAACCATAAACCTGTCTACTATTTGTGGCTCTAGGTGCTTTGTTTTGAATCCACACCCCAACATGCAATAACAGTAATGCACGCAATGTCCTTGTAATATATTAAGAATAAAGAATAAGATTCTATAGTTGTACGATGCACGGTCAATGAACAGAAAAAAGCAACACTAGAGATTACACATGACATGATTTCTAAATGTCATATTCCCAAAAAATACAAATGAGGGAAAACTGGTTACATTGTAGAATTTTTTTGCTTAAATTTTAAAATTGTTCAAATTTTTTGTGAATTGTGTAATGTTCTATTTTTTTTTAAGAATTACAGATTGAATCTTTATTTTGCTGCATATTATATCCTCAGATTGTTTATGAAATACTTATACAATACATTTTCAGTTTGAAAAGAAACTACAAGTCTAAACTTTCCCAATTTTAGACTGCACTCTGGCTTTTAACAACTTTTTAACAGATTTTTTGATTTCCTGTGTCTGAAGAACATAGATGATTGGGTTTAATGTGGAAGTCAATATACTCATAATAGAAAGATTTATAATCCTCGCATTTGGATGAATTATGCCCCCAAAGACATACACAAATATAATAGGGAGGAAATAAATTGCTACTAATGAAAGGTGACCTGTGCAGGTTTTAATACCCTTCAATCTTTCCCCAAATGTAGAAATTCTTGACAGTGAATAGCCAATACAGACGTAACTTCCCAAGATAAATGCCAGTGGAAACCCAAGAACAAGAACTATTGCTAAAATAGCAATTGCACGATTGGGGCTAACATCATTGCAGCCAAGCCGAAATACAGGGCCATGATCACAATAATAGCTCTGAATAACCACAGACCTACAGAAAGAAAGTCTTGTGAGAAGACCAACTGCAACGAGTGTAAGAGTGATGGCAAGAAGCCAGAAAAAAGCAATCAAAGATGAAATGAGCTTGTGGCTCACTCTCATTTGATAGTGCAGTGGGAAGATGATCGCCATCACTCTGTCAAAGGACAGTATAACCAGATTAAAAGCCTGCATCGACACAAAAGTAAAGCAGAAAAACATGAATGTCAGGCAGTCATTGTAGGAAATATACTGATGGTTAAACAGAAAAATGTCAACAACCTTTGGCACCAAAGCAGAGCTACTTAACAAGTCTGTAAATGCAAGGTTAAAAACTGCAATATGTTTAGGACTTCTCAAAGTATAATCCAAAATTATTATAATCATCACAGTTGTGTTTCCCACCACTGAAATAATGTAAATAAAACAGAGAAAGACAAAGTAATAGCTAATATTAGCTATGCCAATAAAACCACTTATTATGAAATATGCAGGTCGCACAAAGGTGGTGTTCTTCTCAATAGCTGAGTTAAAAGATTCCATTAGAAGACCTTTCTTTGATCTTCTATAATTCTCTGTCCTCTATCTTCTCTTTAGGTAAGCCCTGTTTAGTGAATGCTAGTTCCAAATAGAAGCAGAGCAGCTTTATGTTCGGTCTCTTATAGCAGTGGCCCGTTCCCTTGTGTTAACCATACAGCAGGTCACAGCAGGTCACAGTGGCTGTACTGGACTGACTGGGTTCACACACAATAAAAGCTTGCAGAGTTCAAAGGGCTTTACTGGCATAAAATACATACATGTGTATTTTGGTTTTAACAATATTTTTTTTAACATAAAATTTTTTTTTGTATCTGTATATGATTGATTTGAGCTCCAGAAGAATTTCAAAAAAGTGAAAAGAGTAAACATAGTATCATGGTCCCCAGTTTTGATCCTTATTTCCTGTTTTGAAATCTAAGGTAATATTTTCAAGTTTGAGTTTTCTGTTCTAGTGTTTGAAATTTCACTCCTGACTTAATTGAATTCTTATTTTATGGCGTCTGGCTTAGAATAGAATAGCTTAATTGTCATTATACAGAATGTACAACAAGATTGGAGGGGCACTTAAACTATAAAATACAACTTCTAAAAATGTACAGAAAATAACAATGTATAAAAATGTATACATTATTTTTTTAAATAATGCTGCACGCTGCTCCGGGTCAGTAGGCTCTCGCATATATTCTCTGCCTCCTCACATGTGATCCCAACTCTGCCAACAAGAGCTCAAACTGTCCCACTGAATTCATGAAATACACTCAATAGTGGCCTTGATGCAGCTTTAGCTCCACAACCAAACCATGAAACTCTCCCTGGTGCTGCTTTCTCATGAGTTGGATAAACCCAGAATCTGTTTCTTCCTTCTCTTGTTTAGAAACATCAGGCCCTTATTACATCATCGCTTGATGTCGACTTCGTTTCTTTCACCGTGTGTTTATGAGGACGATTTATTTGCAATAATGCAACACATCCAGTTTGTATGTAGGTTGCATGACAGGTTCGCATCTGAAAGATTCGGAATTTTGTGTCTTTTTTACACAACGCGTCCGGTGTAGAACGGCCTTCAGTCACAAATTTTTTGCTAGAGAGAAACAAGGTTACAAACACAGAGGAGCCAGTCATACAAATCTGTCCAATCAACAATATGGCATTAAGTGGATGGCTCTTCCACCATAAAAAGGGCTGATCACACAATCACTAACAGCTACAGTAATCAGCCCAGGAGCCAGGAGCTGGAGGAAGATCCGCCTATAAAACACAGGATGTGGTTAGTGAGGACAAAGGGTAGAGAGAGCGCACAGGAATGAGAGGAGAGAACTGATTCATTCTGTTCTTTCTGTTCAGTGATGAGTTTTTATTTTGTGTCTAGTAGTTGCAGTCACCGTCTTCCCTGTGTTTTTGTTTTCTGTTTATACCTTGGTCCCTTTCTTTTTCCTTGTCTCGTACATTCATAAGTGTTAGTATCCATCCTGTATTAGCCTCTTTTGCTTAATTAGTGTTTTATTTTTTTCTTTCATGTCTTGAGCCAATTTTGCTTCTTGTCCTCTTCCCCTGATTGCACAGATGTGTTCACTTGTGTCTTGCCCCCCTTGTTTTTCTCATTGCCAGTCAGCCCTCATTGTATACATGGTCCTCTTTGCTTTTGTTTCTTTTTTTGGAACATAAGTTTTACCTCCCATTTATCTTGTGAGTTTTTGATTTTGGAAATTCTGGGGCATTGTTGTTGTTTTGTTTTTTTAAATGTTTTTGCAGTGTTGTATCAGTTTACCTTTTTGTGATGCTGCTTCTGGACTTCTGGATGGGCAGCATGGTGGTGTGGTGGTAAGCACTGCTGCCTCACAGCTAAAATGACATCTAGAAGGCCTGGCCTTGGCCTGGGCCTCTCTGCGTGAAGTTTGCATGTTCTCCTCATGTCTGCCTGGGTTTCCTCCCACGAACGAAGAAGAACATCTGGCCATTCAGGTGCTGTCAATGGTAAATGGACTAACTCTTATATACCACTTTTCTACTCAAAGCACTTTATATAGCATGTTTGTATTTACCCATTCACACATACAAATTCATACAGGCACTGCTTTTGTGTGTGGGTGGGTGGGTGGGTGGGTGTGCTTTCTGTCTAACATTCACACACATTCATACTCCGATTGTTGAATTGGAGAGTAGGATGTTTTGGCAGTTAGACTGGAGCAGTGAACCACCAACCTGATCCAGCTTTAACTATAAGCTTTATCATAAAGGAAGGTTTTATGTCTAATCTTAAAAATAGAGAGAGTGTCTGTCTCCTGAATCCAAACTGAGAGCCTGTTCCACAGAAGAGGGGCCTGAAAGCTGAAGGCTCTGCCTCCCATTCTAGAATAAGAAATTTTAGAATTAGAATCTTTATTGACATTGTACACGCACGTTGCAAAACAAAATTTAAAATGCATTCCTTCCAGGTGCCTCAGACAATAAATAAAGAAAAGTATGCGTTAAGAGAATTAATAAAATACAATACATAATAACAAAACATTTAAAAATCAGAAGAATCTAGCCCCAATACACCCACACACCCACTCAGCACTACCAGCCAACATCACTATCCACTGGACCACATAGAGTTCAGTTCAATGATGGCCCTGGCATAAAAGCTGTTTCTCAGTCTGTTTGTTCTGGCTTTCATAGTCCTGATACGTCTGCCTGATGGCAGTAACTGAAACAAAGAATGTCCGGGTGTGAGGAGTCCTGGAGGATGTTCTGTGCCCTGTTCTGGCAGCGGGCATTGAACAGCTCCTGGAGGGAGGGCTGGGGACAGCCTGTGAGCTTTTGAGCTGCGTTGATGACTTGCTGGAGTCTTTTCCTGTCTGTTGCTGTGCAGCTGTTGAACCGCACGCACAGACAGTAGGACAAGATGCTCTCTACAGAGCAACGGTAGAAGGACACCAGCAGATTTTGGATCAGGTGGTTGCTCCTGAGAATCCTCAGGAAATGCAGTCTCTGCTGGACCTTTTTGACAGTGCTCATTGTGTTGATACTCCAGTTGAGGTCATCCTCCATGTGCACTCCTAGGAACCTAAAATGTGAAACCAACTCCACTTCATCACCCTCGATGAACAGAGGTTGAAAAACATCTGTTGTCCTCCCAAAGTCATCTACCATCTCCTTTGTCTTACTGGTGCTCAGGATTAAATTATTTTCACTGCACCACCCTGACAGCTGCTGCACTTCATCCCGGTATGCCAACTCATCCACCCTGAGATGAGCCCCACCACTACGGTGTCATCTGCAAACTTTATAATGCAGTTGCTGGCATGTATGGCGGCGCAGTCTTGTGTAGAGGGTAAAGAGTAATGGACTCACCACACAGCCCTGTGGAGAGCCAGTGATGAGGCTGATGGCTGAAGAGAGGTGGGGGCCTACTCTTATCCTCTGGGAACGGTCTGTCAGGAAGTCCTTGATCCAAAGATAGGTGGAGCGTGGTATCCCAAGGTCTGACAATTTAGTCACCAGTCTGCCAGGAAGGATGGTGTTAAACGATGAACTGAAGTCCGCAAAGAGCAGCCAAGTGTAATTCGCCCCCTGTGTGATGTATGTTATATGCTCCTGCCCTTTAAAGGGTGCTATTGAGTTGCCTGCATTGGTATTATCGTGTGTGAGCCAAAATAAACAAGATGGAGTTTAGCCATAACATAGCATGGTCTCATCTTGTCAATCCTAATGCCTCCACATGGTGTCAGAATAAAGACATAAGGAAAATATGGAGAATATGGAGCAACTGAAGCTGCTGAACAGCCTGCTGTTGGAAGGAAATCTGGCAGAAAATTGGTGTTCCACGTTACAAAAGTTTGAGCTCTTCCTCAAACCTCTGAAAAGTCAGAAAAGGTGAAATGTGCAACCTTTCTGCGTGTGGCTGGACATGAAGCTTTAATGGTATTTAATACCATGGACTTTGATGATGATGTAGATGATTTGGATGTGCTCAAAGAAAGATTCCGGGCATATTGTGAGCCAAGGAAGAACATCACATATCTTAAACAAGTTTTTCACAAGAACCCACGGACAGGTAGAGCCGACTGATGCATATGTAACAGACCTGAAAAATAAGGCAAAAGACTGAGTTTAGGGTGCTTACAGATTTGCTGATGAGATTGTATTGTTTATGGAGTAGCAAATGATGAAGTGAGAGCTAGACTCCTCAGAGAGCATGACTTAACTTTGAGCAAAGCTGTTGAAGAGCCAACAAAGCCTCGCAAAGTCATCTGAAAGCCGTACGATGTGGCACTGAATAAGCTCAGTGAAGTTAAGCCAAGTAAAAAAAACAAACAAAAAAAATACAGTCTGTGATAAAAGTGACTGTAGTAAATGTGGATACAAGCACGAGCCCCATAAGTGTCCTGTCTATGCTCACGGAAAAAACAATTTGGTTGAATGTGTCGCACCAAGAAACAAAGTGAAGGCTTCCAAAAAAGGGACAAAAGCATCAATGAGATTGTGAAGACTGGAAAAGAGATGTTTGCTGGAGCACTTGAGTCCAAGATAAACCCAAATTGACACGACCGGCAGAGCAAAGGACTCAGTCAGACTCACCAGTTGGCTGCGGTGCAAGCTTTATTTACAGAGTGTAATCAAAAAATGTGAGGCCGGGGCACATAGCCCCCACCTGTCCAACATAGGACAGGTGGGGGGAAACGGAGGACAGGCTCCAAAACTCCTAGGGATGGCAGGGCAGGCAGGCTGGACCTCACACAACGGATCTGGGCTCAGAAGAAAATGCAGGTTAGGCAAAGCAAAGCAACTATCCAGCATTCCAAATAGAGCGGGCCGAAACTAACTGTGGAACGGTCAATGATCCAGCGCCGAGTGAATGCAAGCAGCCAGCTTGAGAAGAGCCGGCAGACGAGGTAATTCCTCACAGGTGCGGAGCCCATGAAGCTGAAGACCAGCCCTGAAAGGGAGGAGTTCCGAAAGGCCGCCTCTGTCAGTCCATCCCAAACAAAAAAACACTCCCACACCTCAGGAAGGGGAAAAAAACAGGACAAAAAGACACACACGAACCACCCGGGCATGACATATATGTCTTGCGCTCATATTTCGAGGCAGGCTTGGGTAGCTTGGGGGGGGGCGCGCCTCACTGGATGCATGTCCTGTCTGGGATTCAAACCCCAGACCTACTGTTCCAAAGACTATTATGCAGTGTAAATCCAGGTCTTACATAAATGGCAAGTTACGCAAGGCATAATCACAAATTTGTCGTCAAGCGTAACCACATTCTGTTGTTATTCCATCAGGAAATATTATTTCCTATTATACTGTTATGTATTTCTTCATAGTCTAGCCTTCTTCATACATATAATTATTTCTTCTGTAATTTACTGAACATGAAAGCAGCTCCAAGGCACACAAAAGGCTGGTGCTACTCAAACAATCACAGCACCAAGCAGCTGTTTTAGTCGAACAAAGAGCTTTGAAAAGCTCTGCAAGGTTGAACTTTTCAGAGAAGGAGTGAGCGGCATTTTCTCTGCCAAACAGGAATGAAGGAGATGTTTCATGCTGTGTGGGAGGCTGGCTACTTCTCCACAGCAACAGCAAAGATGGGCACAGAGTCTGTAAAGACACGTTTTAATAATCTGGGAACAACCAGTTTTTATATGCAGAGGGCTTAATCAGTTATGAGCTGGCTTGGTCAAGCTTTGTTTCTTTATTTTCTGATATACACACTAAACATCGCAGATCACAAATTAGACCATAGTTGGCTTTTCCCTTCTTGTTTTATGTCTGGAGGTCAATTAGCAGATTATTAGCGGTGTGCGTGTGATAGCTCTGTAAGGGAAGACGGTACATTCACACACCGTATGGGGCTAAAAAAGAAGAGATGTCAGTGCACAGCACAGAGGAAAGGTATGGCTCATTATCACAGGCACAGAGTTGGCTGTGCAGTGTACTGTATGAGTGTGCATAAAAAGAGATGTCTTAATGTACGTGTAATGGATTTTGTGCTGAAAGAAAGGCAAAGAGTGTGTGTATAGTACAGGAAGATTTCAGTCATTTCAGTCTGTGTTTAGGATATTCCACTGAGAACCAGAAGGAGAGTCATTATCCAGAAACAGATTGGTTGTGCCTTCACCTAAGTAAGGATCAGATTTTTTATTAAGATAAAGGTTAAAGGGAATACATAAAGAAAAACACCCTATTTTAGCCATGTTTTGTCTTCTTTCATTTGTAATTCATACTTTATCTATTCCATCACTGTGCTACCTAAATAGCAATTGTGCCCATAAAATAGATGAATAAATAAACGTCTTGTCTCGCTTGCAAATTAATCAACAGTTTGTAATTAAATTTGAGTCTGACAATGCAAAGTTGAAAGCTAAAAGGCATTCAAACTTTAATTTAAAATAAGTAAAAGTTAAAGTGAGACAAAATGCATATCAAAGTACTGAATAATCTGAATACCGTCAATACATCTTCAGTTGAAGGAAGAATAAGAATTTTGATTGCATCGTGGAGTTTGTTGTGGCCTACCAGACTGACTGATACACAAAGTAAATGGTGATTTGGCTTCAAAGAAATGGACGCAAAGCATCACACTAGCATGTTTTGCTGAAGGGATGAAATGTTCATTCGATTCAAATAGCAAGAGCAAGACAGAGAGGGACCCTAACTGGGTAACTGTCCTTGTGGAGTAACCTAGCGCTGTTAGACATTGTAGCGAGTAAAGAGATACTCAGAGGAGCTCACATCCATGTCATCAAACAATACAACCAAAATACTCTAACCCACTGAACCAAGGTGCAGCCTACCAAGGTCAAGCTTGGGTTTTCTCACTTGGGAGCAAGAGCGGGAGAATGGATGAATGCAATCATACACCACTAATACACCAGCAAAACAGGGAGATGCTGAAATAATGCAATTAAATTAAACCACTCATGTGTAAAAGATTATCCCCTTGGTTTGGCTGGAGAAGAAACAGGAGTTTAATCAAAGACACATTACAGAGGGCAAATGAATGGTCAGTGTGCACTTCATTTATTGTTGTTGTTTGGTTTTTTGTTTTTTTTCTTATGTATTTCATGATGATGATGATTTTTTTTTCAATTACAATTTTTTACTCTTTCCAGACATACGATATATTCCATTCACTTGCAGCCAATTAACTTTATTGGTATGAGTAATAACACTAGAAAAAAATAATTAAAAACAAACCAAAATGAAATGAAAGAAAAACAATGGAGCATGCATTAAGATAGGTCCATATCTCTAAGCGAGTATAAAAAGCTTATGTTCAGGCCATTTCTTTACAGTACAATCCCATTTATAAAAAGTGCAATGCAATGATTTTCAACTCTAAATGCTACACCAATTACTTCTTTGTAGCAATGCTTCTTGGCTATAATTCTTGGAAATCCCCATTGAAAATCCTGGCTGTTTCCCTTTAAATGGTACCACATTTGTAAGGAAAATGCATACTGTATGTGGACTGAGCAGCGGAGTTGAGTATGTGGGTTGTGCCCCTAAAACACTTGCCAAATCATGTCTCCCAATGCCATTCTGCTGCTGACTCTTGTGTGGTGCCGTTTACTGGATTGAATGATTGAAGTCTGAAGAAACAGGACATATTGGCAATTTAACAATTTATTTGTTTAACAAATAGGGGCTTCAATAGCACAAATTTCCTTACTTTGTGTGCTAAGTTTATGTTTAATTAAAAACTGTACAACGGTAACATGTAATGTGAAATAGGAATGTTCTGTTTAAATTTGATGGCCCAAACACGTTTCAGAATATTTGCAACAGCAGCAAGTCAACTACTGTATGGCATCAACTCTTCCTTTAGCAAGATTCTTGGTAACAGGGAAGACCAGGAAAATATTTTCCCAGTCTTGCTCACTATAGGATTTCAGCTTCTCAAGGAACATATATATAATATGTCAAGAAAACAAGTGTCCTGCACGCAGTGAAGGCCAGAGGCGATTGCTCTAAGACTGCAAGGGAAGCTCAGCTTCCCCTAAAATGTCAAAAAATAAGTGATCAAATATATACTGTTGTGTGTACTTGTCATTGACTAAATTTGCGCTACAACGCGCTCAACTTTTGTTCACAATCAGCTTCTTATCACTGGTAACGACGCGGCTTTCCTCTCACTCATTCCCGCAGCTTCTCAGTGCTTTAAACAGTGTGGACGCTGAGCGTCCACAGAGTTAAGCAAGCAGGGAAGCCTAAAGTGCAGCGAAACGAGACGAGTCATTGGATAAATGCTGGCC
>VUQK01022792.1:4346-17838 GCA_015106715.1 Bujurquina vittata | reverse complement strand
TAATTAGACTCACCATGAATATGAACAAGTCAGCGTGCATTCAAACCCAAAGGCACATCAGTCAGTACGTTCAGTTTTCTGGTTAAATCATGACAGAGCAGCTGATCTCAGACCATGCTGAACTCCATCACGGCTGTTGGCATTTTTATCCCACTGCAAGTTTTCTGCTTTATTTTAGGATTTTGGAAGATTATGTAGAGGATATCTGTGAATGTCATCAGAAGCTGTACCTGTGTTTCACTGCATTTGTCATGCATGCTGAAGTTTTTTATTTTTATTTTTTTACACAAACTGGACCATTAAAATTCAGTGGTGTAAGACCTGAAGTGTTTGGCTCTTTCAATTTCTTGTTAAAATGATTAAATACTCATGTGTGTATTCCATCATGTGATTGGCACCTCAGGGTTCTCAGCATGGGTTTAAACACTGATTTTTAGAAAGATTTTCTGCCCTCAGACAGTTTGATCCAGCCATTATTTTTAATCATCGATCTTAAGATCAGTGATTAATACCAGATACCTGTCCCTTGGGGTGATTAAAAGGGTCAGACCAATCATGGACCCCCTAGCAACAACTTCAAATCTTCAGGATGTCACCTGGGAGGTCTCTGATTGGCCTGTAGGCCCATGTGACTGTGGCACTTCCTTAACAGACCCCCCTGGAAGTGCAACTTCCTGAATGCATAATTACAGGTGTCAGCAGATGTTAATTGGGCGCATATGAGCCTCACCAGATCAATTCAAAGCAAAGATCCAGGAGCAAGAAACGCTAAAATCATAATATAAACCCCTGAGAATGACATCGCTGACTGTGATGGTGTCAATTTGAACATCCTGGGTCACATCATTCTTCAGGTAACACATTCACAAAGTAGAAACTTGGCTAGGGTGAGAATGAACGGAGGACGGGTGCGATCATTAAATACTGGTTTTATTTAGATTCGTATGCAGTCTGTGAGACGATCAATAAGCACGAGTTCCCACCAAACACACTGTTAGAAAAATAAAAAGCTTTTTCTCACTAAAATAACACCAAACAGTTTGTGCAGATCAAGGCCTGACGTCCTTCCTGCTTTTATCGGTCACAGAAACATCTGGAACATCTGCCTCCGTCTGTGTCACAGTGACTCAGCGATTGACCTTTGAACTGAACGTCCGGGACGCTGACGAGCAGAATGAGTGTTTGGGCTGCAGGTTGTCTGTGTTTGCAGTTTCACTGATTTTTAATGAAGCTTTTAGAGTTTGATAGTCAACGTAGAGCTCAGCGGTCCCTCTGATCAGCCAATCAGCGATCAATCAGCCCGGCTGTGAAGCCAGTAATCATCGAAAGTGATTCAAGAGGAATTCATTAATGTTTGTTTAGACAGAGCGAGAACGAGAGCGCCTCCTGCTGGACGTTCAGTTCAACACAGGGTTAATACCACAGTGATCGGGAATACTCAGTATTGATTATCAGAGTCTGAGCAGGGGGAGAAACTTTTTACATTACAGATGAAATCATGCAGAGCTCTCTCTCTCTCTCTCTCTCTCACACACACACACTTCTTTGGCTTCAGAGAGAAAAACAGCTGGATGCCACAGCTTCTGCAGAGTTGGACGCTTTACTGGTTTGTTACAGGGTATGGAGCCTTCAGCTCATCAGCTTCACCTCCTTAAGACTGAAGCTGCAGTTTCCTTCGTTCACACGTTTAACACTGATCTGTGTTTTCAGACGGGAACTGTCTGCAGGACGCTGGAGCCACATCAGCTGTGGTAAAGTGAGTTTTATGGGTTTGTGGGAGGAAGCAGAACCCTAAAGAAGCTGAGGAGCTGCTGGCGCTCCATGCTTTAGTTTGGCACCTCAAACTAACACTGGGCATGTTTTAAAGATGAACATGTTGGTGGTTCTGTCCACCTGACAACATCTATAGAGCAGAAACGCCTTTCAGATTGGTGGCCGTTCTCCTTCATTCAAAATTAGAAACTATGAACCAGGGAGAAGAGCAGCAGAAGGTTCAGAGCAGGCGAAGACCACCTGTTTCATAAGTTAAAGGGTTCCTCCATGAGGGTCACACAGTCACTAATCTGGACGTCTGTCCCACACGAGTTTAACTCTGACAAACTGCAGACATCCTGTTTCAGAGACGGAAGCAGCAGTTAGTCTGTCTGAGGATGCTGAAGATGAGGGACAGCGCTCAGAAACCCTGAAGAACACAGGAGGTGTCGCTCTGAAGCCAGCGGTGTTCTTCCTCACAGTGAAGCCGGGTTCACGCGACATCTGTCTGACTCTGAAAACTGCACAAACGCTCTGAAGAGTTCGGCTCATCGTCACAGGACGGCGAGCCTCTCGTACACGCGGCGGCGGTGCTGTGGCTGCAGGCAGTAAGCGATGCTCTGCTCAACCTCCTGGCAGCGCCGCAGGAAGCGGCAGCGGTCCCGGGCCAGCTCCTCCCACGGGCCCCGTCGGTCCTCCTCCCCACAGCTGGCGAAGAATTCCTTCACGTCATCGCAGAAACGAACCTGGCAGAGAACAGAGAGAGAGAGAAAAAAAACACACATGACAGCCTTCCTTACATCTGAGAATGTCAGCTCATTAACATACAGAGGGGTTAAAGGTGATCAGGTAACTGGCTTTTAAAGAGTTTACCTTACACCTACAGCCTGGAGATGAACTCTGTCCGATTGATCGGTTTGATTGACACAAAATCAAATCAAGTCCTTTATTAAAAACTGCTTTTGGACTCCTGAAGGAGTGTTCAAAGGTTTTATGATACTGATATGAAACGTTAACATTTAAAGAGCATTTTTTTCTGTTTTCTGACCTGGTTTTGATCATGAACGTCTTACAACTCGTCTTTAGGAGGCAAGACTTAATTTGGAAAATTAAGCTTCCGATGAAGAATCAGATTCAGCAAGTAAGTAACCAAAGAGCACGAAGGCCATCCTGGACACGTGTGCATGTGAGTGGAATTCAGCTTGAACAGCATGAAATTGATCTGTTTACTGGAGATCAACTTTCTCCTCAGACCAACACGTCTGCAGGAACGTGACACGCTCCGAGTCCAGGAAGGAGGCATTCCTGTAATTTCACTCACGTTTACTGTCAGCAGCGCCGCTCGACTGACAGGGCAGAAGCTGCAGTTCCTCTGCTGTCCAGCAGAGGCGCCACAGGCAGTCAGTCCCCATGGACTCCCATGTTAAACCTTTCCAGCAGAAATAAACACGTTTACAGCTGATACAAACCTGCTTTGGTAGCCAATTTCCTCCTTCATAACAGCAAATATATGTTTATTTAAAACAAACAAACACCCGTTTGCATTATTAGGGGAGCGGCTGCTTTGACTACAGGTGACTGTAGCTGCTCAGATCTGGCTTAAGGAGTCAAAATGATGCCACAACAGAAAAAAAAACTGAAATAAGAGTCAAAACTGAGTGAAAAAAATATTAAAGCTGTGGAATATTTTGGCTAATCAAATCTCTGATGCATTAAGAAAAATGAGCACAAAGTAAAGGAGCAGTTTGGTGTGTGGGACATAAAGCAGCAGGAACAGAAACCAACCTGACAAAAGCCTGATTAAAAGTTTCAAACTATTTCTTCCTGCTTCAGTTTGATTAAAGTTTATTTCAGTCCTGAACTTGAGCCTGCAGCTACAGAAACACCAACAGCTCGCTCTGCAGACCTGTTCAAGTGAAACCAGGTGTGTTCAGATGCTTTGAATGTCTGCTGCTCTGTGTTATGTCTTTATGTCTGGACTCCAAACTTTTGTCCCCCTGACTTTTACTCCTCCCTCTTCATTCCTCAGGTAAATCTTCACCTTTATCAATGTTTTAATCCTTAAAGCACACCTGAACCACACCAGCAGCACTTTTCTGTACTAAACGTACCTTTTTGATGGAGCCACAGCTGCGAGCGGTGGAGGCCTCACAGAAGCCGCTGTCCAGCCTCTCCTCCGCCTCCTCTTTCCTGTATTTGGGCAGAGACGCTGTGTTGTGACAAGGGGAGGTCTTCTTGGCCCTCACCTTGGGGGGCTTGTGAGTCCTGATTGGAGCCTGGAAGTTAAGGGGGTTGAAAGGGTCTGAGGAGGAGCTGAAGGAGTCCCACAGGCGGAGGCTCTCCTCATCCACCTCGCTCGCAGATGTTGAATCGTCCCAAGTGTCAGAGCTGGAGGGAGGGGAAGAGGAGGGACTGCAGTGGACAGAGGATGGTGGCGTGGATGCGGGGATGTTGTGGAGTCGGGCGGTGAAGTTTCGGGGATAGTAGGGGTCCTCATTTTGGCACAAAGAGCTCCACAGACGCTCCGCCTCTGAGTCTGCCTCACTGTCTGAATCATCATCACCATCATCATCCTCATCTTCATCAGTGTCAGACGGCTCAGAAGAACCCTCGCTGTCAAAGCCATCATCATCATTATCATCATCGTCATCAGAGGAATACTCCTCTGATTGGCTGCCTTCATCCTCACTGCAGGGGCCGCCCATGATGAAGTTGATGGTTTTATTCCGGCACCGTGGCACATGGAGCATCTCCTCCTCCTCCTCCCCCTCTGAGGGGTCTCCCTCCATCTCCATGCACCCAGATGTTTCCACTTCCTGTGGAGGGAGCTCTTCTCCTGCAGATGTCAGAGCAGACAGGTGTTCCTCCTCCAGGCTGGAGTACCCATTGTCCTGCTCAGGGGTCACAGGTGAGTTCCCCCCGGCGCCGGTGGCTCCAAAACAGCTCAGCTGGTCTCTGATGCTGAGCTGGTGGTCGGGTGTGGCCTCATCTACATTCTGGACTGAGCGAAGGCCTCCATTGTTCAGCAAGTCCTCTTTGTGGTCAGCAGGACCAGTGTTTTCTCCCAGCATCCCGCAGGGTGTTTGAGGACAAAGCACATCTGACAACTGCCCCCTCTGCGAGCTCTCCTTGCCCCCCCAGAAGCTGCCCCACCATGTCCTGCTAGTTGAGGGGCTCCAGCTCTGCCCCCCAGCAGCTCTCACCTCCTGAGAGCTCAACAGAACGTGGCCCAGAACAGTCCGGACCGAAGAGAAATACCCAAACTGGGTCTGCTGACAGAGTCTCAGGTCCACCTCTGTCCCGCTCTGGAGCCCAATTTCCCGCAGAGAATCCGTGGATAGCCACGGCAGAGTGCTGGCGCCCCGGGACTCCTGCAGCCCAGCAGCTCCATTGTGCACACACTGCAGGTAGGAGAGGTGTGGAGGACCGAGCTGCACGTCGTCCAGCTGGCTTAAAAAGTCGCTCTCCTCGTTAACAAAACTGGTTTTCATAGTCCGGAACTTCTGCAGGAGTGCCAGCGCAGGCCTGGACAGCAGCCCGATCCAGGAGCTTTCCTGGCTGTCCAGCACGGAGGAGGACGCGCTTCTCCCGCCCGGTAAATGTCCTTCATTACTCATATTTCTGAACATGTCCTCAGTTTAAAGTGCACACAAACAACTTGAACACAAACTGGCGCTTAGAATTACTCTGTTAGCCGCTAATCCACTCACACTCAGGCCTGTCAGCGGGCCATCGCGTCTACTCAGCCCGCCACACACAACGACCGCGGTTACAGGAGGATCCGAGGTCCGGGAGCCCGGCGTGGGCCGCGGTGCTCTGTTGAGGTTGGCGCTTCTTTCTGGTGGAGAACTCTGTGGGGACGGAGCCGGAGCTAATGGAGGGAGAGAAGCCTGAGTCATCAAACACGAAAAGGTCCCGTAGTGGAGCCGAGAAACGGGCCATTCTGTCAACTTTGGCGCTCCGGGGAAAGGCGGTGTAAGCTTAGCAGGTTAGCTTAGCGCTAGCAGCTAGTTAGCCTGATGGTTAGTGATCCGGAGGCGGAGTCAGATTCAAATATTCGACCCAAATCTGCGCGGATCCGCTTTGTCACCGTGCTGCGGTGGTGGTCTCCCGACTCCCGGTGCCTGTACTGCTCCAGTCTCCAAATAAAACGGCGCTTTACCGGCCGCGTCGCTCTGTCCGTCCGTCCGTCCGCCAACAGATTTCATCAGACAGCCCAGGACCGTCGCTGATGACGCGGGTCTCTATTTCCGGGAGGCCGTGGCGGGGGTGGGGGCGTTCCCGAGCGCGAGAGGAGGCGCTCCCGCTGCTCCGTTACATAAAGGAAACCCGAGCGCGCCACGTGTTTATCAGTGTGGCGCTCCCACGGTGCATTTATAGGAACAGGCTGGGGTCAGAGGTCAGGAAGTTATTCATAAATGAATGAAGGACCCGCAAGCACAGAGCTCCAAAATCCTGAAGATAAACTAAGAAAGCAGAAAGAAATCACAATAAGCCTTAATAACATTTTTAATATGCAAATATTATGCATATTATGAATAATATGCAAAGCACTGCAGCCACACAACAGCCAAAGCTATGCATCAGACAGGAAGTTGTCTTCATGTTTTCAGGAGTAAAATTCATGAATGTCTGTGGATGAAGTTGCTGCTGAAGGTGGAGTTGCGCTGACTTCCATCAGCAGCACCGACAGCAGAAAGACACTGCTTTTAATGCATTTCTGTCTCCATCAGCATCATCGTCTGCAGAACTGCAGCCTTTAGTTGGAACCAGTTTGTGCTCCACAGGTGTGCATCCACCGTGAGCGTTCATACTGATGTTTCCTCCACCTGTTTAAAGACGCAGCAAGGAGGCTGAAGTGTGCTGGAAACAGTGTGTGGAGCAGGCACTCCACCCTGCACCACATCCTAACTGCACGTCCTACAGCACCGAGAGAGGTTCGCACGCTGTCCCTGAATTTGTACCAGCACCACAAAACCGCAGATTTCAGCAGCGGCCTTTTTAGTATGACCTCCATACACCTGAGGGTCAAAGGTTGAGAGCTGTAATTGTGTCAAACACAGAAAGATGTGATGAGCTCTGTAAGAGGGTTCAGGATATGAACAAAAAGGAGCCGTCACATATAGATATGTACTGATGCAGATGCAAACTCTATCACAGTGTCGCTTCACTAAATGAAGACCATTCAGAGGATGTGAAACAGCCCGAGGCTGTGGCAAACAGCTTGGCTGATACGTGTCTCCATTATTCCTAAACACAAAGGAACTAATAATTGTACTTTCCTTTATCCTGGACGCTTGGAGCCTTGACACTTAAAAATGTGCAAACCTGCAGCAGAGGACATCCTCAGCGAAGCTCCAGAAAGGCTCCAGAAAGGCTCCAGAAAGGCTATTTATGTTGCATTTGTTGTGTGATGTTTTTTTGTTTTTGTTTAATATGGAAAACATTAATAAAAAGTGAAGAAAAAAAAAGTCGCTACAAGTAGAGGGCACAATAAGGTCTTCACAGAAATCACCAAAAACATGAACTACCAGAGGGTCAAAGGTCATACATAGCAGTCCCAAGCACTCAGAACTCATCAGCTCCAGAGGGAAGGAGGAAGAACCGCTGCTTGGAAACTCCATTTTGAATCAATGGGAGATGCTGGAAGACCTCAGGAAGAAGTTTGTGTTCCCAGACGAGGGAGCAGTGACCACCCTCTCAGCTCTCACACGGTTCTACTATCTCGGTCCACAAAAATCATCCTGGCAGTGAAACGCACCTGACCTGGGAGGACAGATGCTCCATGAACTGAAGAAAGCCAAGAACCAAGATCTGGTTGAGGAGGCTGTTGCCACGATTTCCCATCAAAGTTCTCAAGAAAGCCACTGGGGAGATGGCCACAGCAGCCGAGATCAGCTCAATGTTGATGGGAGCTCGCAGGTGGAACCTTCTGCAGGTGAAGACTACCTTTGTCTCTGTTCTGGTGAGGAATACAGCTGAACACCTCATCTGATTGGCTTTAACAGCCAAACAAAGTGTTTCCAATCAAACGCCTGTGATCGGTTTCACGCTGAAATTCTGCCTCATGGTTTAAAATGAGTTTATCTGACTGCAAAATGAAACTGATTTCCTGAAGTTCCACAATGTAAATTTTTAAAAAATATCTCTTTAAAATCATGCATGTCTCACAGCTTCAGCCACCCAACCCAGGAGGGAACTCACAGGTTTTACTTTCGCTTTCAAAGTCAGAAGATAAAATTTGTGCTGCTCTTACATTGTTTACGTCATCTTGGGTCGAGCTGCAGAGCTGGATGAAGGTGTGTGCAGAGTCCTGTGTGGTTTTGTGTGTGTGAAAGCATTCAGAGCAGATCTGTTAGGAAAGCAGAGGAGTGGATGATGCTGAGTGCAAAGATCAGACCCACAGAAATGTATCAACCTCTGCTCTTTGGTTCTTCGTGGCTCCTGATCTGCAGATTTTATGTGAAAATGCAAAACCATCCAAACATGTTTGTGCAGGAGGGCACAGCAACAAGCTACAAGAGGAGGCCAGGCCACTAACAGTCACCACAACTGACCCGAGTCTCACAGACTTCATTTTACCTTTGAAATTATTCAAAACTGAGAAACGAGCAGAGGGAACAAAGACAAGTAAAACCTAAATCTCAGAATCCAGTTAGTAAGAAGACTGAGACTGCAGAGCTCGGGGAAAATAACTGAAACTTATTAAACTACAATCAAAATATCCAGCTGAGCTCTTTATTCTGTTTGTTCGGGAGAGTCGGTCAGGTGAAGCTTGGCTTCGTTTGATCAGACCTTTAAAGGTTCTTATGACTGAATCAGAGCGCTTGTGCTGTAGAATCTGCTCAACTTTCAGCAGGTTTGGACGGTTTTAAAGATCAAATCTGTTCTCGACCTCCAAAGCTGCTGTCACAGATCACATCAAGCCTCCATCAGACTCGCTCACCTGAGCTCCACTCCTCAGACTCACCACATATTTACCCTCTGAAGGACTGAGTCTCACTACATTTCTGCATAATAACCTTTTAAGATGGCCCCCCAAAAATGGAGCTAGAAAAACATGTAAACTCAGCCCAACCTGTAGCCATTTATTAAACATATATTAATGACAGCAGTCGTGTTGAGAGGCGGATCTTTTCCCACCAGGCTCAGACGTGGAGACACGGCCGACTCCCACTTCCTCTCCACAGATCTGAGTTTGAGCTTTCAGAGAACAGAAGGAAAGGAAGCTGCCTTCTCCTCACAGCTGGAATTCAAATCAGCCGTGGAAGAAGAGAGCAGGGAGGAAGAGGAGGGAGGCAGAACGATGAAGACGCCTTTCAGCTGCTTTCAGTTCAAGTTTATTCTGTAGTGCAAATAACAGAAAAGGTTCAAAGTGATCGTTCACTGAAACAAAACCCGACCGCTCATCATCACATTGCTTTATTGCGCAGAGAAACCTCATCTGATTGGTCAGCACCTCAGTCACATGATGCAGAACAAATGAAACACTTAAATCACTCATGTAAAGGTGATCAGAGCGACTGATGGATCAGCTCTGACAGACGTCTGATTTCATTTCTAGGTGCTTCTCCAGCTATCGGACACCAGAGGCAGGGATGGACCCGGAACCCGATGGAGATCATGTCTCTCATCTGGGAATGTCTCAGGATCCCTGGGAGGAAGTGGGGAGGAGGCGGTCTGGAATACCTGCTGCCACCTGACCTCAGGTAAATGGAAGAAAATGGATGTTTTAAAAACCATCAGCAATCATCTGAGGGTGCCTCAGCTTTTAGCTTTTCCTGCTTTCATGAGGATGATGTCACTCCTCATGTATTGTCTTTATATGGTCATTTGCTACAGCCAGGACCAATCTGCACTTCCTGTTAATCCTACTGGCTGCAGCTGGAGATGTCTGAGACATTCCTCAGTGAACAGGTCTCAGGTTTCCAGCTGCTTCCAGCTACAAACATTTTTATTTTATTTTCCATGAATCCAGCATGAAAAACATGTCGGAACTAAGAGAAAACAACTCTTCTGTCCTGTAAAGTGGAGCTGAGTTTACCCATAAAGCACCAGTGTGTTGCTAGTGCGTGCTGATTGGCTTTTTAACCCGTCTGTGTCAGTCTGGGCTTAAATACTGAAAAGTGTTGATAAGGTAGAAGAACACAAAATACTTTTATTTAACTTGGGATCTTACCATATATATAAGATAATCACATTAAAATGCTCCAAAAGGCTCAACAGCACAAACACGATCCAGAGGTGAAGCCGAGCAGAGAGCTAGCAGCTACAGCCACCTGTGCCTCCATCCGCTCGTCAGTCAAAGAGGCCACGCCCCTAATGATGCAAGCTTTATTTAAACAGGTGAGTTATAGAAAAACCTCTCCCCTGTACAGCTGTTATGAAGGAGGAAATTATCCACAGTGACCAAAGCAGTTTCTGGATCAGTCGTAAACATGTTTATTTCTGCTGTAAAGTTTGAACATGGGAGTCTGTGGGGACTGACTCACTGTGGCGCCCCTGCTGGACACCAGATGAACTGCAACAGCATATTTCAGCTTCTGTGTGAGTGTTATCCAATCAGCAGTGAGAACACACGTGGGTCATAACTGAGAGCTCAGCTGATGCAACACAGAGTCTGTTTACTGAAACGATTTATCACCTGAGCGCAGCACCGACCTTTGACCTGTCTGTGTGTGAGTAGAAGTTTAACAGAGGTTTGAATCAGAAGCAGGTGGAGCTGAAACCCTCCACTCATCTGTGCACTCTGAACTCAGATAAGGTTGGTGTGGATATGAGTCCTGCCCTCTAACAGGCTTGGTCAATGCCACCCTCAGACTGACTCACGCAGTCACCGTCCAATCAGGGAAGGAACTGCCCACTGTGGCCTCCTGTATTCCCAGCATGTACACTTTTCCATGTAAGCTGCTTTTTTTCTTTCCTAAGAAGTTATTAACTGGGAAATTTTCAGTTTCAGTGGAATCAGCCAGTCGGAGCTGAGTGGCACTCTTCCTGTTCGGAGTGAACCCTCAGCCTCCCAGTTTGATCAGACTGACCACGGCTCTAAAACCAGTGAAAGCAGGAGGGTGTCCTGGCTGATTTCCTGCTGCCACACAAAGCTATGTGTGAAAATAATATGACACATCCAGAAACAGGCAGGAATAAAATGGATTAAACCTAAAGCAGAGCACTGTTAGAGGCCATCACGGCACCAATAAGGAGCTCCACCTTACTGTGGAAGTTCAGTTCAGGACTGCTGGGAATTGTCAGTTCAGCCCACAGTTCTTGCTGTAACCATAACGGCAGGTTTATCCAAATCTGTATTCAGTGGCAGCAGCCAACCACAGGCTTCACAGGTGGCTCTGCTGATGCTGCAGTGAGTCGCTTTCATCGCAGTTCACGGGGATGAGAATCTGCTCCTCGTGTGGTTAATGAGGAAGTTCCTGTGACAGGAAACCTTCTGAGTGTCGGAGGGGATCGCGGGTTCCTCAAGTGTTCTTCACGTGTTCTTCACGCGTGTTTACATGGTGGTTTATCTTATTGGTTCCACTGACGTGTTCTCTCAGTTCATACCAGTCTTTTATCTTTTGTCCTCTCTCTCTCCCCTCAGCCCCAGCCGGTCCCAGCAGATGACTTCCCCCTCCCCGAGCCTGGTTCTGCTGGAGGTTTCTTCCTGTTAAAAGGGAGTTTTTCCTTCCCACTGTCACCAAGGGCTGCTCAGAGGGGTTGATTTGACTGTTGGGATTTCTCTGTATCATTGTTGGGTCTTTACCTACAATACAAAGCACCTTGAGGCGACTGTTTGTTGTGATTTGGTGCTATATAAATAAAATTAAATTGAATTTACTGCAAATGTAAAGATCAGAATCTCAGTCTTCATCAGCACTCACATATATTCATGTTCGTGCAATCTTTGGACTGCAGGGTGGAGAAATCGAACTCTGCTTATCAGACTGATGAAATATAAACAAGTACCTGAGTATTAACGAGAAATCTATGAGCAGGTGTCAGATGATCCCTCACATGATCACATGATGATCACGTCAGCTCGAATCCACAGACAAGATTTTATGTCTTTGTTTGGTGTGTGAGGAGCTCTGATGGATCATTAACGAGCTGCTTCTATCTTAAAGACGTCCACACCCACTGACAGGAAGTCACCTGCACACCTGTCTGAGTGCACCGAGAGTCTTCACAGTCAGCGAGGAGCTGAGAGGAAAATCAGCCCGAGCAGACGCAGAGATAAACTCAGAGAGGGAGGAGCTGGAAAACTGGACCGACCTGATAGAGCAGCAACACTCCACACCCACCCTGTGTGTGTGTGTGTGTATACACTGATATGTTTCCTCATTCACTGAGTGCTTCTGAGAATCAGCGACTCAAAGTGAAACTGAACACCAAGAACGAGCCAATAGAACCAGAAAGATGAAGATGCACGGCACTGAAACAGCACGGAAACGAGTATCCGTCTGACCTGCAGCAGCTTTTGTGTGTTTTGACCTCCAGACACAGTGAAGTGTGTTTCCTGTGTCGTGAGAAGGTGCAGTCACTGCCAGCACATTCTTCATCAGTCAGCAGGTCAGAGGCACGGGTTACCGGTTCATGGGCTGCAGTCTCACAGTAACTCATGTGCAGCTTACTGTTCAACATTTTCACCTTCAGGTATTACATTTTTACATCTATAATATCCATCCATCCATCCATCCATCCATCCATCCATCCATCCATCCATCCATCCATCCTCTTATCTGATTCAGAATTGTGGGCCAGGAGTCAGGGGTGGAGCCTATCCCAGCTACCATTAGGGTGAGAGGCAGGGTACACCTGGATAGGTCGTTGACCTGTTGCAGGGCTAACACAGAGAGATGGACAACCATTCACACTCACATTCACAGCTGTGGGCAGTTTAGAATCACCAGGTAAGCTAACCCCACAAACTGCACATCTGTGGAGGAGTTTAAATAAAGCTTTTGAAGTTAAAAATCACACAGGTCCCGGTCCCGGTTCTTACCACACCGTGCCGGGCCGTTGAGACTCACCCCAGCCCCATTTCATGAACGTTGCTTGTGCAGTTGCAGCCGGTCATGTGACCATGATGTGGCCCTCTGGTTGGTTGCTGGTGTAAACACAGCCGTATGCTGCATTCAGGGGTTTCTTTAGGAAACAGATATTTTGAGGCCATTTTTTTCTGCAGTCCAAAAGTGGCACAGAAACATTTTTAGACCTTTATATCTTAAATTGTGAACTTCCTGTGGCCCTAAAAATTTGGCTAGCTAAGACTACATGATAGATTAAAAATATAAGCTTTTCTTGCCTCTTCAGAGTCCTTTTCTAAAATCAGGGGGTCGCAAAAACACTACCTGGACTATTTCATAGTGCCAAAAATTGAAAGCAAAATCAAAATAGATTTTTAAACCTCTGTAAATCTGAATTCTCTTGAACCTGAGCTTGTAAACATGGTAGATGGGCTGGTTCTTATATTGCGCTTTTCTGCTCTACTTTAGAGCCTATCCCAGCTGTCAAATGATGAGGAAATGACAATAAATCTGTTTAAATGCACTTAATCTGTCAAAAAAACTACTTATTGCAGTTTTGCATAGTGTGGAATCAGCGGAGTACCCCAGGAGCCGTAGCTCAGAGACACTGACCTGAGATTTTGAGTGTTTCATTTTGACAACAAAATGAAAGAAAATAACCCGTAAATTTGACTTTACAATGATTCTGTAAAGTAAAATTTACGGGTTATTTTCTTTCATTT
>VUQK01022785.1:20807-33049 GCA_015106715.1 Bujurquina vittata | reverse complement strand
CCCCAAGCTCTGATAAACCATGCAAGAGGACTCGGTTGGGTTGAGGACATCACCTGTCACCCCTGAGTGTGTGTTTGCGCTAGCTTTGCAGTGATAACGGTTTATGTGCTGTAAACTTCAACACAGCTGCTCACCAGAGCTCACAACAACTCCTCTTCTCCTTTATTCCAACTCCTCGATAGTGTCCCCAGTTAATAGGGTTGTGTTAGTTAACAAGCCTGTGAAGTCCTCGTCAGCAGCATTATCAGAGACACAGGCGCACACACTCTGTGCGTTTTATCAGGCCTCTCTATGGCAGCGACAGCAGACGGCTCTGAAATTAGCAGCTCAGAGAGGAAAGCAAAGAGGCAGTCGGCATTATTACACATTCCCAGCTGTGTCTGAACACCAGGAATACCAATATAGCGGCTGTTGTTCGTCCAACACACACATTCGTGCACGCATAGAGTTAGCGCCACAGTGAGCTCTGTCACAGACCTTCTGAGGTGTGAAGTATGTGCGGGGTACAGCTCTTCTCATTATTAGGACTGTTGGCTTTGGCATCAGGAAAGAAGAGGGTTTTTTGGCTCATGCTCCAGTCACAGCAATTTACAGGTCTGTCAGAAAGAAAAAGGTCAACCAGAGAAGAGAATTCAAAACCATTTAGGGCTCTCAGATTGCAGAAGGAAAGAATGGGACACGGTTTATGTGTTCATGTTGACTTTTTTATTACAGGGACTGGAATATGTTTGCTTTATTATGCAACAATTGGAAGGTAAGCCTTGAGTCTGGAGTTGTCTGTTTGAGTTGATATGTACATATTTGTCCTTCTAAGTTAGGAGATTTTTTAGTGTTTGGGGGGGTTTAGTAGCAGACTGCCTGGCAAATGACTGATAGAATCAGGATTTATGCGCCCCGCCTTGATAATCTTGTTTTACGCTTTATTATTTTCTTATTGCAGTTGCAAAGGGAAAGCTCTGATCTTCCACTGGGGAACTTATTGGTGTACATTTTGTATAGAAAGAGGATGCACAAATCTCTTTCTATTTTCTAACCTTCTTGTGCCATTCGAAGCAAGATTTGTTTTTATTTTCTTCTCTTTTTTTTTGTGTGAAATTTTCATCTGGTGCCATTTCAGTACACTCACAGAGACAGACAGTGTCAAAAGGCCAGGCTGTTGAACCTCTGTGCACCAAATGAACAAACGACAACACAAGAAAAAATAGATTCTCAGTGACAGTACTGCTGAAATCACTGTGGTCAGACTGACTGCAGGGTCACAGTGGCCTCGCCTCTTCTCTCGTCTCAGACAGAACACAGACTTAAAGCAGCAATTTGGCAACTAGACATGCCACGACAGTGCTACACACTTAAAAGCAATCTTCTACCTCAGTCTTTGCCACAACATGGCAACTTCTTCTGCTGTTACTCTTTTGTCATGGTGATTTAAAAGTCACTTAAATGATACTGATGCTTTTTCCTGTCCTTTTTTCCCACCTGTGTGTGCTTGTCCTTTTTGCAGAAGGCATCTGCAACATGACAATGGATTCCAACTCGATTACAATGCCGATGTCAGACCCCAACGCCTGGGCGACAGCTATGAACAACCTAGGGATGCCTCCCATGGGAATGACTGGACAGCCACTCATGCCAGGTACCAAAATTTCTACACAAGACCCAATCCTCTGTTGAATGTTTAACTCTGTGTTCCTCTGGCAAAGATTTTGTACTACAGCATGAATCATGAATATGACAGGATTTGTCTTTATATATGCAGTTTAATTGTGTCCAGATTTTGACTTTTGTCATGTTGGAAACATCATTTTGCTGTCTGTAGCTCCCAGATATTGGTTGGCCTGGCTCAATACAGCATGCAGACCATAATTTTGCTGGTTTAAACTGCCAGATAGGATGGGTTTAAAAAAAAAAAGAAGCATAAAAGAGAAAAAAGATGATATTGGTTACTCAACACCAAGTATGTTTTTGTTGAATTGACTGTAATTATTTCATTTATTACAGTTACATTGTTTGTATAATCATTGTTTTCTCATCGAAAACAATGATTTGTGTTAAAGTGCTCTTTTCAGAAATGTAGCTTTAGCTGTTAATCCATTCCCATGATGCTTATTGTATTCGTTATGGCTACAGTATTTATTTTCCTTCTGGTTGTTTTCCTTTTTAAGGCAGAAAAATAATACGATTATTAAACCAAACTGGAGAACAAAAGGCGGTGTTTAGGCAGCTGTGGCTCAGATATGGAATGGGTTATCCACTAATCAGAAGTTCACTGGTCAGATTTTCAGCTTCTTCAATCCACATCTGGAAGTGTCTCCAGTGTTTAAGTGTGTGAGATAGTCAAACCGACGTATTAATGTGTGCGGCAATGGATGAAACCATTTTGAGCATTCAAAAACAAGAAAATGAAAGCAGTTCAATTAGGGGGGTGGGGGGATCCAAGTTTTTACCTTGAGTTTCACCAAGGCATTTCAAATGTAGCATTTTAATATTATTGTGAGAACGAACAAGAAGGCATTTCATGCGTGAAGTGGTCCGTTTGTGGATTTGTAGCTCTTTTTCTGACTTTTCTTTGTGGAGTGGAGATTGACTGCTGCTGTGGCATTGAAAGACGAGAGTGGATTGTCATCAGTGTGGCTGCACTGGTCATTTTAGAGTAAGCCTCTTTTTTTTCTTTCTTTTTTTTTTTAAACGGGATGAGCTGAGTCACCAAGATGCGATTGCAGGCTGGTAATCTGTTTTAGAATGGCACACACACAAGCAAAGTCTGTCTGACAGATGCTGATATGACTCAGTCCCACTAGGTACAGTTAAAAAGGAGCTTATTTTTGTTTTCAAACTTTATGATTCATGCAAATTATACAAGAACTGTTTAAAAAATAGATGTATACAGAATTTACTTGTGTTCAGTCATTGTTTAATTTACTAAGGGTGGAAGACACTGTTTCCTCTCAGCCTTTTCAGGTGGTGGAAGTGTACTGATAAGGTGCAGGTTCACATGTTTCTGTACACTTGGATACACACTGACACTGACAGCCTTTTGTACACTTTGCGTTCCATTAATAAGTTGTAATAAATGATGAATATGAACCACTAATCCTGTATCAAATAAAACTGTACGCATATACATGTTTTCATAGTTTCTGCCTTTCTTCTTATGAGATAAACTAGCAATATGAACATTAAGGAATGTATTCTGTTATATGTGTTGCGTCATCACTTAGCAGCAAGCAGTGACAAAAAAAATCAGTCATTGGTTTTAAAGCAACTGTTGAACTGTTTGGAACCACTCCGTTTTGGGGATTAAAACTGTGAAATTTCATTTATTTGCTCATTTATCCTGCACTCTTCCAACCTCAAAGTGCATTTTGTACTCACTAGGTTGAGCTACTGTATCCTGATCCACCGCTAAAATATCCAGCCTTACCGATTGCTCTGCTATCTATAACATTAGGTTCAGCAGCACCCTCCCACTCTCCGTCTCTGAAGAGTTATTCTGCCATGTCTTTTCTCTCTTCTCCGTAGAAAGCCCTTTCCCTAAAGCCTTTTATAAATCACTTCCCACTTCTTAGCTGAAATGCACTTTCATATTTGAAATATGCCAGGCTGGTGTGTATGTGTGTGTGTGTATGTGTGTGTGTGTGTGTGTGTATATGCACTTGGAGGCGAACTGTCTTCCAAATGCACTCCTTGGGAAATATTAAGGGAAACACACACAGACGCAGGCATTGCATATTTCAAATATAGTAGAAGTCTTTCCAATAAAGAAAAAGAGTTTGAAATGGCACAAAAATGTTTCATAAAAATGGAAAGCAGACAAATTTGATTTGATTTGATCTAATTTGAAAGTTTTAACACTGATCTGACCACCCCAGATAAGATCCAAATTGGTGACTGAGAAGGCAAGCTAGGTGCATTTTCTTAATTTGATTTCGGTTTACAAAGTCAGCCAAAAAAACATTAATTTTCCTTATTGGTTCCTTCTGTGTCTGGGGCAGGATCAAAAAAACTCAACACAGGAATGAGGTCTTGAAGAAGGCTCTGTCCAACCAAATGGCAAGAGAGCAATGTACTTGCTTACTCAGAAGGTCAGACCTTAATTCATTTTCCAGCTAGCTGCTCAAAGACAGGCTGTATCAGCCTTGTATTTTCCTCTGCTACATCTATGAATGCAAAACATACCCAGCTTTGGTATCTCTTTAGCCTAAACTGGCAAAGTACACCTTACAGTCGGGTTAGATTGAATCCAGACCAAAAACGAGTTCCTCTAGGGTCTTGGTGGCTGTTTTGATCAACATCCAGCTATAATTGCAGTGTTAAGATCTGCCCAAACAAATCAGTTCAAGGGGCAAACAGACTCTGGTTCCATCAGAATAAACAGCACAGGTTTGACATGAAGACCAACGCTGGAAGGTGGACATAAACACATCTTTTCAAGAGCCTATATTGCAGATGAAGTGTGTGTGTGAAGCGGACTGATGACCCCCTACAGAGATTCTCTCTTTGAACTTTATTTGCGGCAGTTGAAGACCTTTTCAAAGCAGTAATTTAAATTCATAGCAGAAAAAAGCACCGTTCCAAGTAAAACACTAATGATGGCCATGCCAGTTATCCAGGGTGCACAGTATAAGAACCATGAAACTGGCACCTGTAGATGGAATGCAGCAATTAGTGACGTTATTAGCCGCACTGAGTCAGACCCTCAGACAGATTTGCCTCAGGTCGATCTTACAACCAGGTTTTGATGTAGTGAGGAAAGGAAAACTAAGAGACTGTGTGTGTGTGTCTGTGTGTGTGTGTGTGTTTGTGTATGTGTGTGTAAGAATGGCTTCGAGGCTGACACACCCACACAGATGTTTCTGCTGTCTCATTAGACTTTTGCTTGTGCCTCAGTTCAGCTGCATCATAAGAGATGGATTGTAGGGGGTGTAATTGGAAATAACTAATTATACTTAAGTACAGTTTTTTAGATATTTGTACCAGAACTGTAATCTCGGGGTCGTGGTCAATTGTTTGATCAATATGCTCCGACCAAAACCTTACTAGTTGGACAGTCGTGGGTGTTACTTTCAAAAAGCCAAATTGTTTGCCCTCTGTGATTGATCATTATATTTGGCAGTGGGTGGGACAGTCTACTGTCTATGGGTGCCTGCTAGCTTAATGTGTACATTTACTAAAATTTTACTGAGTCAGCACCACAGTAATGGACACCACCTTTCACCAGCAGATGGCTGAATATCAAGTTCAAATCTTACAGCAAACTCTGCAGCAGTTTGCACATCACAGCTTAGCTTAAAAAAAGTAACTTTTAATGCTTGACTCTTGCTTATGTTTTTATACTTTGGTATTGCTAATTTGACCTAACTACAGGGAGTGTTGCATGTAATGTCAGTGGTGGGTGAAAATACTCAGGTTTGGCAGGATATGGATAAGTGTTGGACCACACCACTTAAGCTTTGAGTTCAGCTGTTTTCAGACCCATTGGCACTGATGTTTAAAAATCAAGCGTGGTGCTTGCCCAGTACTTTACTCCATATAGTGCATAGACAGGCTCTCCATCTCGATATGCAAAGAATGTTGTCATTCATGGTGTTTAAAGCAAACTTTAAATTAAGTTAGACTTCATGTTTGCATTGTCAGGAATTTTTGCATCATTTAATGCTAAAATCATGCAGTTCACATTACAACTTCCATATCTTTGTGAGTGGATGTTAAATGTAAAATGTGAGAATACCTTTAATGCCACATGACTGACATTCATACAGTATCAGGTTGAAAGTTGATGGAGCTGATCCCTTGATCCCATGAACCAGTAGACGAGATAAAGGTGTAATTTCTCCCACTCCAAGAGGTTCAATAAACCAGCAAGGGAGGGAAGATGTCGGTCAAGTGTTGTTTATTCACACCCACACGATCTTAAGAAGAGCTCTCATCAGGCCAAATAAGTAAATGCCACGTGGTGGGTTTACCTTCAGTTTTCAAGGCACTTAAATCCCAACTAGGGTAAAACATCAGATGTAAGAAGAAATTCCAGAAGGGTGATGGGAGCCACATTAGAAGACCTGCTGTTCATCAGCTCTTTGCAGAGCTGAGATCATCCCTGTAAATTCTTACACATTTAGACTTAATTCAGTCACTCTGTAACGCTCATCTAGACTCAAACTCTCAAACTCAAAAATCCAAATACGCAGCTGACAAGCATTTCTTATAGAATTGTAGCAACAGAAAAATGAAAATAAACCAACCAAATAAACACCACAAAATTATTATGGTATTATTGAAATGTGTAGCCATTTTTCATCTGCCTGCACTCAGAAGGAAGTTTAGATTTTCCACCAGTGCATTTTCCACTTTAATTTCAAACTTTTTAAGCAAAATCAAAAAAAAATATCAGTGGATCCAGTTAAACACAACCTTCATTTGCTTCTTATCTGTTTGCAAGAACTTAGGAGGACGAAAAAGCTTAAGTTTAGCCATCATACATTGTTCTTATACCGTCCCCTCCATAATTATTGGAACAAAGACACAATTTTTATAGTTTTGTCTCCTTATACCACCACAGTGGACATGACTTTCCTTTTTAATCCGAGAGGTTTTCTAAAACTGTTTTTAGACAGTCCTCCATTTTCAGAGGTTCAGAAGTCATTGGACAATTGACTGACAAGCAGTTTCATGGCCAGGTGAGGCCTGCTCTGTTCTTATTTCATAATTTTAAATGTTATTTCAAAGCAATGTTAGTGCAAATGAGGTAGGCCATCATTAAGCTCAAAAACCCAAATAAACCTGTCAGAGGCCCAGCGAAGACTTTAGGAGAGGCCAAATCAACAATCTGGTGCACTGTTAAATAGAAGGAGAGCACTGATCAGCTCAGCAACACCAAAAGGCCTGAAAGACCACAGCAGACAACTAAAATACATGATGTCAAAATCATTTTCATGGTTATAAAAAATAACAACATCTAGCCAAGTACAGGTCACCTTTGAGGAGGCAGGTGTACAGTATCACTGTCAAAGTCTACAATCATGAATGGCTTACAACAAGGTGCAAACCTCTGATTACACTTCAAACCAGGAGGGTCAGGATAGACTTTGCCAGAGAACATCTAAAACAAATAGTAGTGAGTCAAAGCAAACCACATCTGTCTAACATGGTAAAGGCAGCATTATGGCATGGGTATGTATGGCTGCCAGTGGAACTGGGTCACTAGTATTCATTGATGACGTGATTCCTGATAGAAATAGAATGAACTGTCAAGTGTGCAGCCAAACGCTGCATAACTGATCTGACAGAGTTTCACAGTGCAAACTGCAAAAGTAACCCAAGAGTTCCTCAAGGTCAAGAAGTGGGATACTCTTCAAAGGCCACGTCAAACACATGATCTCAGCCCACCAGAGCATGCTTCTCAGTTATTAAATACAAAACTGAATGCAGAAAGACCCACAAACAAACAGCAACTGAATGTGGCTGCAGTGAAGGCCTACTGGAGTAACTCAAGGGAGGAAACACAACATCTGGTGCTATCCACAAGTTCTAGACTTCAGGCAGACTAAAATACTTTATTTTAAATTTCTTAGTTTGTCCCATTACTTTTGAACCTCTGAAAATGGGGAACTATGTATAAACATGGCTGTAATTCCTAAACAACTGATGCTAAAATTTTATAAAAACCCCTTGAAATAAAGCTGAAAGTCTGCATTTTCACACTTCACCACGGTGGTGTACAGAGGCAAAACTACAAAAATTTCTGTTTGCTCCAATAATTATGGAGGGCACTGTATGTATACATTCCGCTTTAATAAACTATTCTGTTGTGTCTTAAGAGATATCTTGGGGTAAATTTGGTTTATTTAGTTTCATTATGAACTCTCTTGTGAAATCTCTGAACACAAAGCAGTACGCGCACGCACTCATCAAAGTCTTGTGCTGTCATGCAGCATTTGTTGCCAGGGCACCTTTGCCTTTGAAGAAATCCAGGTGGATTAGTTATTGATTCCCTATCATGACTGTATATCATCTTTTTCTCCTTTTATTTTCACCTCTAAGCAATGGGGGAGAACTCTCTTTGTCTGTCTTTGATTTTTGACTGCATTTCTGCATGAGTACACGCTGTCGCATGTTTGCTGCATGTAGAGTTATGTGAGATTTTATGTCCGTTTTAGGTTCATTCATTAAAAGAGATTGCCTGTGCCAGACCACTTTCCTGAGACATTAAAGTTTGCCTCTGTTTCATCCACTGTGAGCCCAGAATATATTTCTACACCGTACAGTCTTTCCCTGCCTCCAGCCAAGTGGATTTATCCAGACAGACAGCTGGATAAACAGACTTCTGTGGGCATAGCCTTCAACACACTGCAGCCTCTCAAAGCCTAGTGCACATCTACAATGATGACAGTTTTATTTCTGTAGATGGACTGGGTAAGGGTTATGTATATTAGAAAGTTTTGTGATATGTGTTTGTGTTACACAGAGGGAGAGATTGGATTCAGGCAATAGGCATGAGGTTGTACATACTGTATGGTTTATGATCTTTATGCTACAGAAGATTTTTGTGGTCTGCTTCCAACCAGTGCTGGATGGCACCTGGAAGTAGCTTGAAGGCTTTTATGATTGATTTTTTTCTTTTGTTTGCACTGTATTTACCTACTGTTGTAATTCAGCGTTCCCATACTGTGATTTTACTGTTATGCTTCGTCTGTTCTGAATAAATGAATATATCTGCTGCGTGTCCTGCAGGAGTGATCCTCTTGGTTTCCAGGGGTTTCAGACTCTTTGTTTTCCTGTTTAAAAAAAACAAACACTCAGCCCTGTGTGAAATTAACATAACTGAATTTTGATTTGGGAGGGGGGGGTGATTCTGGAACTGAGTTGAAGTAACTGATTACTGTCTTGTACACAGTGTTTGAAATACTCAAAAAACTGCATAAACTGCAGTTTACCAGTTCAGCATCTTGACTGATAAACAGTGCACCATGGGTTTAGCCTGGTTTGCCCTTTTTAGTCTGGAAATGGCAGACTAGAGGAGACTGCCTTGATGGAATGAATTCTTTCAAAGAGGAAAGTGTATTTTTTCACACAGTGCTAACTTTGGATCTGAACACAGGCTAAGTTTGGGTAGGTTTATGCATATTGTATAACCCTGGGAGGCAAATTTGTGATTTTTGGCTTATGTAAATTAAATTGAATTGTACAGCCCAGTATCAGCAGCGGTGTCTGGCCCAGCATGAGATGTTTAAGAAAACGCTCACTCATCCCCGCTCACTCATCCCCCCAAAAAGGAGCAGTGAACAGAAAGAAACCAGAGGCTAGAAAACCAGAGACATGAATATGCAGCAGATGCGCTACATGAAAAAAATAAGTGGAGTTGGAACAAATAGTGTTGTATTAATACTAGTGCAGCAAGTATATTAGCCCACAAAATAGTGCCAAGGTGCCAGGTAGGTGTGGTAAGGTTTAGTGTAAATTATGAATGAACTGTATAGCTTGAAGCCTACTACTATTGTAGCCTGTTGACAAGGCCTAGCTTTTCCAAACAGCCCAGTAGGGAAGTACAACAGTCTTGGAAGCAAATAACACAAATCGTCTGAGGAGAAGAGGCAGCGGGGCAAATTGCATCTCAGCAGGGGAGGGAACACATCCAGTACAAATGGCAAACTCTATTGAACAGAAAGCCAGACTTCAGGACAATTGAATGTAAGGAATCTGACCCACGTGTGACAGGGAAGGTGGGGTCTATTGTATCTCTGTAGGAAATATTGATTGGAGTGTGTGCTCCTGAACTTTAACAGTGTCAGTTTTAGTGAAGCTGTGCTATTCTCCTAACTGTGTGCAGTGTGACCCAGGGCCTGTTGTTATGGAAAATTTGAAAAATGATGTTATTTGACAATCGGGCTTCCCTAACATTGTGGTGAATGATCCGGGCTTTGAAAATGCCATGGCAAATTTAGAGGAAGAGGTTATAGTAAAGAGTAAAAACAAAGGCTTAACTAGGGTACTTGGTTTGAGTTAATGTAGTTACTTTATTGTTTTTGTAACCAACAATAATGCTACTAATGACATTACATAGTGTAAGTGATCTCCTGGTGTGTATGTTCACAGATAAGTCGGTGTCTTAAGATTGGCAAGCCTAATGCTCTGAGTAAAAGCAAAAACTGATAATAGAGGAAAAGTCGCAAACGGTAACAATGAACATCTGGTTTCAACATTTTTGAGATCTCACAGATATCCTCCACATGTCCTCCTCTAGGGGCTTCACCTTGTATTTCCCCTCCCTTCATAAGTGTTCCCTTTAGTTTTGCACACCCAGATTATAAGCAGAACCAGATGTATGGCTATAGAGTTACTCCTGTACATTTCTCACTACATATAGACCTCCCAAGATGGTTTTAGTTATCAAAGACAATATTATATAAATTGTAACAGTGTTAAAGAAACCTGCACTAGTTTTGAAACCTTATTGGTTTCTGTAGCATTCTTCTTTATTTTGCTATGAAGAATTGGTAGCATTTTGTTTAGAGGTATTCTACACTGCTAAAAAAAAATAAAGGAACACTTTGAAAATAGATCAGATCTCAATGGGGAAAATCATGCTGGATATCTATACTAATAAGGACTGGGTAAGGTGTTAGGGACAAAAGAATGCCACACCGTTTGATGGAAATGACTGTTATCAACCTACAGAGGGCTGAATTCAAAGACACCTTGAAAATCGTGATAAAATGCTGTGGTGGGTTAGTCCATTTTGCCAAAATTTCATTACAGCAACTTAAAATGGTACTCAGTAGTTTGTATGGCCCCCACGTACTTGTATGCGTGCTTGCTTGCATCTGCATGCCAGCATTTTATTTTATTTTTTTGGACGAGGGTATGTTGTTTTTGTCCTTAGACCTTTTTTTTTTTCAGTATAAGAAAATTCTTTTAATTTACAGTTCTGGGATTTCACATATATAAATATGTTATTTACATATATTTCAGATCAAGCAGTGGTCAATAATAATATGGCTGTATTTGTCCTTCAAGCGCTCAAAGCACCTCGCTTACGAAAAGAATATCCATTTAGGATGATTTTTTTTTTATATGAGTATGCTGTTAGTGTGGACATGAGAAGAAAAATTTTTAACTCTTATTATCTTAAACCAACACAAATGTGCCCAGGCCTAACACCATAACTGGACTATAGAACCTTAAATTGCGCCTTTCAGTGAGCCTTAGTGAAAGCCTCACATTAACAAACAGCAATGGTACTGAAGGTTAAATCTGTTTGGCTTAACCTACAAATCTGACTGGCTCAATACTCTCATGGCATTTTAGACATGTGTAAAAGGCTTCTGCAATAATTGTAATATTAGATGTCTGTTTTTCCATGAATGATGGCTTTGATTAGTTAATTTAGTTTTCTCACATTTGGGGACAAATCTGCTCTTTGGACAAAAGAAAAATGTGTAGAACTCACAGCAGATGCTGGCTGGCAACACACATTGCACCATAAGGAAAGCATTCAACTTTTCACACACATGTATTTGCAAGTTTGTCAGAATTAATTTGGATGCACATATTTTTGCATGAATACACACACAATCTGAAACACTCTGGAGAATATATAAGCAGACTCCAGGGACAGACAACTGTTCCCTGAATAAACAAACGTTCCTTTGTCGCTTCCCACTCAGCCTTTTTCCTTGCTCACAGCTGCCACAAACCCCTTCACCACTGTACACACTGTGGTATATATAAAAAGTTAGTGTCATGCCTCATTACTTATTTAAAAAGCTTTCCTCATATGATACGATATAAATCTGGGCTCTTTCGTTCTCACGCATTAGCTCACCTGGATTAACATCAGGAAATACATTACATGACAGTCATTCCTTTGCCGTAAGCATTTTCCAATCCTTGGACTGAAAGCTGGGTCCCTTTCTGCTGACTGCTCAGAAGCAGCAGTGGTACAATGCCAGAGGTTTTTGGCTGCACGTAGGCGGACAGAGCGGAGAGGCAAAGCCTTCCCCTACCTCGAATATACAATACATCTGGAAAAAATAGAGCAGTACTTATAGAGCTGCTGAAATAAGACTTTTCTGACTGTTCTCACCAGTCTGCTTCAAATATGTTTGCCTTTTGAAATCTAGATATTGTTAAAAGCTGGATTTCTTATGGATATATGACTATAAAAGTATCAGATGAAGACAATGGACTTTGGAGGGCAGCATGGGGGGGGGGGTGATTCTTATTGGGTTTTATTTTAATGAAAAATT
>VUQK01022785.1:4440-14563 GCA_015106715.1 Bujurquina vittata | reverse complement strand
GAGAGGAATGCATTACAACAATCATCCTCAAGCCAGAAACAAGAACTTGTGATACCTTTGACATGACATAAACATGGTAGGTTTCGTACAAGGAGAAAAGTTATTAAACTGTTTAGCATGCACACATATTACACATTAGTTTGGTTAACAACTGACTGATTTTAAAAGCATGACATGACACCAAATCACAAGACATCAATGACAAAAGTTTAATGACCTTATTTGCAAGACAAAATAAACCCTAGTATTTTTGGAGTAGATGAAAGATGCCTGGAAAATGGCGGTTGTAATGTGAAATGAACTGTATTGCTGTGTCATTATTGGATGCTGGTAGCAGCACAATGATCAGTTGAAATAATAATAACCATAACGTCATCTTCTAAAAAGGCTTATTTTGACATTTTGTCTGTGACATGATCAAACAGTGCTGAAAAATCTGTTACTCAAAATTAATGAGTCTAGTTTTAATACTTTCTTCAGTAATTTCATGGTTCATTATATATTTTACACAATTTAGTTATCTAATGTCATTTAATTTCTTTTTAATTCATTGGGTATTGAACACCGTGGGGATCCATATTCGTCCTGTCTGCTCCGCTGAACCCACCCACTGTGCTGACTGATAGAACCACATCTGTATATCTATAAATAAACTAGAGGAAAAAAATTTAAAAATGTTACATTTTCACAGAAATTTGTTTGCCTTAAGATATCTCAGTCCCATTATTTTGCATGTTAAATAATGTATTTTGAGATTCAGATGATGACCAACCGTGTCTGGCAGTCAGTAAATGCCACCTTCTGTAAAATTGTTTCAACTCATGTGTCAGGTTTTTTTTAAACCGTAACTTGAGCATTGCATTTTGCATATAACCTTTTGTGAAGGATTTGTGTTAGTGAGCAGTGCTCTTGCATGCACATGCACAGATGCAAAAGTCTTACTCGCCCTCCGGCATAATTGTCAACTCCAAATCCTCTGCAGGTGATGTTGACACAGTGGATGATGTGGAGGGGAGCATCATTTCCATTTCATAAAGTTCCATACTGGGACTTGTATGCACATAAAAGTGCACTGTATGCCTGTGCTTCAATACGAGAGTAGGTGTGTCCATGTTTCCCATAGTGTGAATCAATATTGTACATAAAGCTTCTTTGATATGTAGGCCTGCTTGCATTATCTGTAAGTTCATCATTCAAACAGCAGGGGTGACAGAGAAAGGAATGACTCAGTAAAAACTTCCTGAAATATGCATGTGGTTCACAAGATTATTTATTCATGCATGGCTGTGTATTCCATTATGTGTAGGCTGCTTGTGTGTCACTGTTGTTGACAAGCGAATCACTAAGGGAATAAGCACATAATGTGAAATGCAACTTAAAAGATTTAGTATGAGCTGAGGTGATATCTGGCCAAAGGTGGACTCTTCAGTGCAGGTCTGTTTGTTGTTCTGTGTAGGTGTTACTTTTTTCCCTTTGGAAGAAACTGCTGTTTGATCTCATTCATATTTCTCTCCTTCCTCCAGATTTCGACCCTAACCTTGGCATGATGGCTGGAATTACCCCGATGAACCCAATGATGCCCGGCCTCAGTATGGTACCTGCACCTCTCTCCCAGGACGTACCGGTTGTCAAGGAGATCATCCACTGCAAAAGCTGCACCTTGTTCCCCCCCAACCCCAGTAAGTCATAGTATTATGCTAATCCTACTCCAGCTCCCCTCACCGCTTCAGCCTTTTCTTCTTCTACAACTAAAAAAAAAAACACACTTCTATGGAAGACGGTATTAAAGCTTTTGATGCAGCACCATGATTTAAAAACAAACATAAACAAGGTCTGTTTTCCAACCACATTTTTTTTAATGATATTGATTTATTTTTTTTAAATATTAGGGAGTTTAATTTAAAATCTCATTAATTCTCATTAATTCCTGGATAGCAACTTAAGATAAACTGAGCATAGAATTAGCTCAGATTGAGAATAGAAAGCCACAGAGTCAACCCCCAAATCCTGCTGATCTCAAAGCCAGCAGACATCAACTGATTATTGATTGATATCTTATGTGGGACTTTTTATTTACATTACATTTAGCCTACCGACAGTTCCCATGCAAGCCACTTTGCAACCCACTTCAAGCTCATGTTTGCTCTGTTTTATATGTGCTTCTAGTTTCTGCTGTCAATGTCCTTATGCTCTTCATGCATGTGAGGAATGGCCAGGCAGACCTGCTACATCTTTGCCCGAGGGATCTTCTCACTTTATTTTAGACGCAAAAACAAACAAAAAAAAAATGGACAAACTGGGGTCTTTCTCAGATTTATCACTTTCTAGGATTTTGTGCCATGAGGTTTTGTCATATTAGTAAAGTGTCAATACAAGAGAAGATACACCTATTCACTATACATTCACACAAACACTGTGGGAATTTTCAGGGCAAAATCCCACTTTGTGTAATCAGACTATATGTGTGCATTTCACAGACTGACATTTATATTTATCTCACCGCCACCTTCCAATTATTCCGAGTTAGGAAGCAAAATAGTGGGGGGTCCTTTGATTGATCCCACCTCTGCTTTACAGATTTCCCGCTGCATAAAACTTTCTGCCTGGGGACTTTTTTCAAACAAGTGCTACATGTCATCTTCAAGGTGAACGAAAAGAAAAGCTCCTTACCGCATTAGCATTTGCGAGTTTACAATCCTTTTGCAAAACAAAACACGCACTCTTGAATTTTATTAGGCAAATATTGTTTTTCACTGCACATGTAAAGCTGTTTTAAGATATTCTTGTATATCTGCTGTATGCATTATGGCTCAGTGTATGTGACAATATAGTGCAGAGAGAAAAGCAGATTAAAAGTTAAACTTCACTTTGGATCATATTTCTACCCAGTTGTCAGGAGCAAGTAGAGAAATGAACCAAGTACTTTGTTCAGGGGCACCTACAAACCCTGAGGCTAAATGAGGGATCAGCTTGTCAAGAAATTACCCAACAACTTTATAGCCTGTCGCAGTCACTCTCAGTCACAAGCACGAGTGAAAACTTTTTGTGCAAGAAGATCTGTGCCCCAAACTTGGAGCCGTATCAATCGCAGGTGGCACCTGGACATGAGGCTTAATTGGTAGCCTTTTTCCATCCTTGTTCTTACTTTGCACTCTCCTGCCTTTCTACTCTGTTCCACTTATTCTTCTCTCACTTATTTGATCCCCATCTCTACTTATGATCTTTTTGCCTGTCACTTATTGCAATGTCACAAAAAAGCAGTTAAACTTTAAACCAGGTATTTTAAAATAGGCAGACAACTGAGGAACTGCCAAAGCTTGATTTTTCTCATGAAAGTCAAGTAGCTCTGTGGGAGGCCTACAGGAGACTTGCTGCCTCAACCAGATGGTGGACTGTGTCTTTCTGTGACTCTGGGAGTTGTGTTGCGTAGGTCAGCAGCTCAGTGTGTGTGTCAGTTGTTTTTTTTTTTCCAGGTAAGGTGACTAAAACCAATCCCGGTACTTGGCAAGGTTGTGCCCTTGGTTCAAGAGAATCACCTCTTTGTCCAACTAATTGCTTCTCTGCTTTGCAGTGGCTGTATAGTTCTGTTGAACTTGTTGAAACATCTAAAAGAGCTTGCCCAGTCCTGGGAAAAAATCATTTGGACAGATAAAACCAAGGTTAAGTAGTGCCAGAATGGTGGGAAGGGAAAGTATGGAGAAGGAGAGAAACTGCTCATGATCCAAAGCAGAGTACATCATTTGTCAAACATCTTGGAGGAAATGTCATGTCATGGGCATGTATGGCTGCCAATGGAAACAAGTCAGTAGTGTTTAATTAATGATTTGATTGCTGATAGATGTAGCAGGGTGATTTCTGTAAGTATACAGGGCTACACTTTATGCTCAGTTTCAGCCAAATGATGCAGAACGGATTGGCTAGAGCTTCACAGTGCAAATGGATAATGACGCAAAGCATACTGCAAAAGTCAACTCAAGAGTTTCTTAAGGGAAATAAATGGAATACTCTCCAATGGCCAAGTCAGTCTGCCTGATCTCAGAGGCAAAAATTGTGTTATTGTCCAAATACTTGTGGTCCTAACTGCAGTACTGTTCGACGTAACCACAACAGCTGCAGTTTGACACCTGACAGTTCCCATATTCCTTCCATTTCTTGTATTTCTAATCTAATAAATGTTAGGTAAGCAATAACATTAAAAAATGGGCCTGCATTTTAAAGTAACATTTCCTAATTTAATTGTCTGGGTGGATCATCAGTCACCTTTGCATTGAATGGCACTCTACAAGACCTCTGAAGGTATCTTGAAGTCTCAGACCCGACACCTTTAAGTTGCAAGGTGGGACTAGCTGTTTTTGTTTTTTTTTTCTTTCAGCACATATTAGAGACTAAATCACTTGAGATCAAGAGAATTTGGAAGCCAACTTAATATTACTGTTGGTCATTCTTCTTCAGACCAGGTCTCTACATGTGGTGTTCAATGATTTAAGTGTGAAGCTCACATGCTCCTGCAGGTGGTTTTTGGTATGGATGAGGATCACCCTGCAGCTACACAATAGGGCTGTTCAATTAATTTTGATTTCAACTTAAATTTTTGGCTCCAATTGATCACAACAACAGTGCAATCAACAAAAAACAATTATTTTGTCACATTACACTCTACATACTCTAAACCCTGATTTATTCTGCAGCGCTGAGTCTTTGCGGCACTACAACGTAACCTACGTAAGCGACCAGCAACATTGCCAGCGCTTATGCTTATGCAAGTGCATTATGTGTTAATTACTGTTAATTATCAAGCGGGAAATCTAAGCTGTAAGCTGACCTGCACATCCTGAGAAATATCAAATAACACCCGTTATGTCCCTACCAATCATGGGGCATGATTAGCAAGAGATGGTAGGGAGATGTCCCTACCAAAATTTGCTCCGTGGATGTATTAGCGCCGTACCCGGCCCGATTCGTTCCTGAAAACTCCAGAAACTAATTCAACTCGCATCCTTATCTTTATATCAGTTAGTCGTTATAACTGACATTATCTTTCTGTTTATCTATTTATTTATTATTTAATTTATAGCATATTTATTTATATTGCAGTTTATTTATATATTTTTTATATTGTGTTTATATTTTTATATTTTACTTATATATTCTGTAATTTATTTTCAATTTAGTCTTTATTTTCAAGAGATTGTAGAAATGCATTCGATTTCAAGGAATTCATTCAAGTGCAATAAATGCAGTGTTTACAAATTTAAAGAGTAATCATGTTAAATATTGAAATCGTGTTTTTAATATTGAGCAAAATAATCATGATTATACATTGAGCTACATTTGCTCTTCTGTGTGCGATTGGACTACGTGTGCCAGCTTTAACTGGCTATCCTTCATTTGACAACCTTTTCGAAGGTACTAAGTTCACCCCACAAGACCTGTCATTTTGCAGCTGCTCTGAGCAGTTGTCTAGTCATTGCAATTTTACCTTAGAGTTGCTTGAATCCTTGCACATACCTATTTTCTCCTGTCTCCAACACATTAATTTCAAAACCTGGCTGTTCGCTTGCTGCTTATTATGTCCCAGCCCTGAAAGGTATCATTGTCATGAGGTAATCAATGTTATTAATTTCATATATCATTAGTTTTAATGTTGTGGCTGATCGATGAGTATCCCGCCTAGACTGAAAATTCTCAGGATCTCCATCAGTGAGCTGTAGGACAGGGCTGGACGTGACGTGGAGTATATCTAGGGACTTCTACGGTCAAAACTAAGTTTAATCTACTGGAAGCAGTAAAAAAGTGTGGGTCAGATACCTTAGTCTGTTTTTCTACCAGCACTACTACTATTAGGATTGTGAAATCTGCAGTTACACAGGTTACTACTGTATACCAGATATTTTTTTAGCAGAAAAAAGTTGACCAAGTCTTTCATATCAAAAAATATAAAATGGCATTAAGTTTTATTTTTGAGAAAATGATCTTTTCAGCAGCTGTCTCGCTAAAGCTGTGTTGTTTTCCCAGTATGACAGAACTGACGGGTGAGTGAGAGGAGAACATTGTGATAGCACTGAATCATTATTTCATACAGCACGCTGTCAAAGGTGCTTTGAGATGCAAAACAGTGCTGGTTGGGACAAATGGTTAAGAGATGAAGTTGTTTGAAGTCTTTGTCATGTGTTTACCCAAAGAACATATCATACAGTTGGATTATACTCCAGCATTGAGCCAGTATAAAGCTTGCTGTAAATGGAATGTGTAGGAATCACTGGTACAGTAGTCCCACCATTCGCTTGATAACTAAGGCTGCTGCGGCTGCTGCTGCTGCTTCTGCTTGGAACCAGAGCAGTGTTATTGTTGCAAATGGTCTGAGCTGTTACAGGGAAACAAACACTGGCATTAGCTGCATCGAGGTGTTAAGCAAATATCACAGGAAAGCACTTGCATCTTGGCAACAGGGTTGCATATGGTGTCCATCACAAGTAGTCATTACCCTCTAGCTGCGCACACTCAACCTGACACCGCATGCTGCATCCTCGCTCACTGACCTTTTTTGCTGAGCAACAACTACCCTTTCAGCCCTCCCCCAGCTCTTGCGCTCTCTCCCTCTTCTATGTGTTAAGTGTGCATAACCTTACCATCAGTGTTCATCCTCATCAAGCCCTTATTCTCATTGCATCCTCCTCCTTGACGTCAGTCAAACCCTCCCAATTCATCACTGATCAGTGGTTCACCTTCTCTGCTGCCTCTTTTACCTTACCTACTCAGCTGCTTAGTGCTTGCCCCCCCCATGGTTTACAATGGATTTACTCCAAGTATTTGGCTCTATGGACCAACTTCAGTGATAACTGTCTTTCTTATCCAAAACTCTGAAGGTGGTGAGAGACCTTTAAAGAGTTTTTGAGCATTCGTGTGGCATGTACCAGTTCTACATATAAACACATTCAGTATAAAATATTTAGGATGGATGCTCAGAAGCTTTTAGTTGCCTTGTTTGTTTCAGTTTCTTGATGTAGTTCTTGATGGATTTCAGGTCAGTCTTATGCGCTACAAGCACACCTCTGGTGAAAATTTTCATTGTTCTGTTTGCATCAAACATTTGGTCAGACAGTAGTCAAAAAACCACTGTAATGAAACCAAACAAATTATCAACAGAGATTGATGTGAAGGTCTCTGTGTGTTCAGTTGTGAGAGAGTTGCACCATTTTCTTCATTGTAAATCTTCACGGCTTACAGCCATGCCACCCTGAGCACACCCAATCTCGCCTGATCTCAGAAGTTAAGCAGGGTTGGGCCTGGTTTGTACTTGGAGACCGCCTGGGAATACCAGGTGCTGTAAGCTTGAGGTGGCTGTGTCTCAGGATGTAGAGTAGGTCATCTACTAATTGGGAGGTTGGTGGTTCAATCCCAGGCTGCTTCAGTCTGCATGCCAAAGTGTGATTGTGTACGTTAATGTCAGATAGAAAGCACTTAGGCATAGGCAGTGCTTGTGTTAATGTGCGCGTGAAGGGGTGAATAAGATGTGTACAGTATAAAGTGCTTTGAGTGCTCATGTACAGTAAAATGCTAGATAAGAATCAGTTGCCTTTTTTACCAAGTATATGAGTTAGTTCTTATTGTTTGTTATGAATGAACCTAAGCATGGGCACTTAATTGTGTCTAGAAGTAGTTTATCTTGTGAATTATAGGCCTTTGAGGGATGAAGCCTCTTCTCTGCAGCATCTTCTCAGACCATGAAAAGGCTTCTGGCCAGTCAAGATGATGGATTGCAAATAACCAGTGAGAGTGTAGTAAACCACTGGGTCATACAGACAGCAGGCATCTGGGACAGGGCTGGACTTAAAATTAGCCAGTCTGTTTGCTTTACAGTCACCTCCATGTAACTATATATCTAATTTTATCTCATACAATAGAAAATCACAGGGAAATTTCAAGGCAGTGTTTAATGTATTTTTTTATTAGTCCTTTTTAACATGCTAAAATTCAGTTTAGTCTCTTTCATTTATCCCTTTGCTCTGTCTGTTCTCCTTTTTTTGTGTGCATGGTCTAAAACACATGAAGAGTTAAAAATAATATCTGGTATGATTTCCACAAAAGATCCTGCAAAAGCTGCTCGATCCATCCTCTTCCTGTGTTTCCTTAGCCTCAGGTTCACTTGCTTATTGTATTTGCATACAATGCAATCACTTGCACTGTTCATAAATGCTTTGATATCTTCTATGATATCATGTATTTACTGTAATCTGGAAATCACAAATGGCTCATCTGGAGATTTGTTTCTAATTCATTTGCATAAAATGTTCTATTGTGATAAACAGTGCAATTCAGTAGCACAGCGGGCAGCCGAGGGGATTACAAAATGATTTCACTCCTGCTAAGTTCTATAAGATAAACAGAAATTAACAGATTTAAGCCAAAATAACCAATGTTTTCCACTGTATTTTCTTAGATAAGTTACAACATGCCACATTAGGTTATTTCTGCACTGCACCTGTTCTCCCTTCGCTGTCCTCCCTACTCCATCAGCCGCTCGTGGACCGAAAAGGTCAGTTAATTTGGAACTCTCTGTTGCATCTGCCAACAAAGCATTTTCGTGCTATCGCAGCTTTTTCTGCTCCGCCTTTACTTTTTCTGTCCATCTCAACTGAAAAACTAGTCTAATCCGCCAACTCTAGAGGTCAAGGAATGAAACAGTCAATGTTTTGCTTTAACGGTCACATTTAAAGAAAAAGAGATGCAGGGGGGAGGGATGGGTTGTGGGAGCCTGTGTGTAAAGGTATGAGAGATATAGGGGGGAAAATTAAAAGAAAGTGATGGTGCTGGCTCAGGCTCCGGGACATAAAGTTTGTTTGTAGCTCTTCAGAGTGCTGCATGCAAGTACAAGGAGTTCTGACAGCAGGGGATTATGAGCTGATAAAGCTTTTTAGCCAAAAGAAAACTCTGACTTTGGATCGTTATGTTTTCACAGCTAGACTTCCTTCCCCTAAGTTTTTCCTCTCTGTCTATTATATGCTCCAGTATATTGTGTTTATAATAACTAAACAGTGGAACAGTTAGCAATGTAAAGTTTATTATTGCCTAGAGCAAGGCTTTAAACTGTGCCTGAGTTAAATGTCACAATTCACCTAGTTATTATTTCGGTGCATAGCTAGTTGGCTCTTTTTATTAGACATTATGAAGCACTTGTTTGTCCTTTTTTCTGCATGGCCATATTGTAAAGCTGCTAGGCCATTCAGGAATTACTTGTTATTGATAGTAAGCAATTAAGTTGTACATGATTACATTTTTAATATGCTATGCTTAGTATGGGCCTTATAAGGTAGTAGCACTACAAGAATAGTCAGTCTCTCCTAATAACAGATTCTTAACTATTGTAAATAAATATGGTAAGATGCTGGTTTTTGTTATTTAAAATTTAACAAGTATTTATAGTCTCCAAGTACTCACAAGACATTATCAGCTAGGATGCTGATAATGTCTTGTGCTCAACTAAGAAACTGCTACCTAGTCTAAAGTTGCCTCCCCTAAACCCAGTAAATCCTTCATAGTATACAGCTTCTGCAGTTAACAAGCCCTATTCCTAATACCTAAAACACATTAAAAATGCACAAGGTTTATTCCTTTGCAGTTAAAAAAGAAAACAGTCAGTACACATAGAACTGTCCCTTTTAAATAACCATCCACTTCAGAGATTTTCTGAAAAGCAGTTGAAACAGGCTTCGATTGTTCAAGGCTATGAACCAATGTACTGCATCAACCTGTTGCATAATTTTCAACTGACAGAGCTTTTTTGTTGTGCAGGATCACGCAGAAGTGTTTCACCTGGAATGGCTTTCAGTTAACAGCTGTGTCTCGTCAAGAGTTAATTTCTTGAATTTCTTGCCCTCTTAATGTGTTTGAGACCATCAGTTGTGTTGTGAAGAGGTAGAGTTGGTATACAATGAATAGCCCTATTTGAGTAGTGTTCCAATCCATATTATGACAAAAACTACTCAACTAAGTAAAGAAAAATGACTTTTGATTTTTTTTTTACCTTTATTTATACAGGTAGTCCCATCATTACTTTAAGCAATGAAGGTCAATCAATCCAAAAAATTTCAAGAACTTTGAAAGTATTCTCAAGTGCAGTCAT
>VUQK01022784.1:0-14871 GCA_015106715.1 Bujurquina vittata | reverse complement strand
GCTTCCCTATAGGGGTTTAAAACTGGGGGGAAAAAAAGATTGGGAAAGGTATAAAAAAAAATTTAAAAAAATGTTTTTTAATTTTTTTTTTTTTTTTTTTTTAATCTGGACAGTTTTATCCATGCATTTTCTTAACTGATGTAAAACTGCAATCACGTACACCCTAATGAGGGGGGAACATACTTACAGAGACCTCTAAATAACATCATAGTTTTAATCATACCTTCAATAGAGGCAGCATCCACCATGATCCGCTGCATCAGCACAGGTTCTGAGCCGAAGTCAAAAACAATGGTCTGTCGAAAGGTACCAAAGATCTCTGTGCTGAAACCAACTGCGACCTTATAGACAGAGTGGTCCAGGCCGTTGTCTGCTGCCACTGTCAGAACAGCAAAATTTTTCATAAGTACATTTGCTCTTGTATTCCACTGCATTTAAAAAGAAACAATTGCCAGTTCAGAAACACCATAGGTTTTAAAGTATTACCAATGCAAAAAACAAAACAAAAACAAAAAAACTTGTAGGCCAAAGTCACTGTCGCCACCACAACACAGTATGCTAAAAGTCAGTCAACAACTGAGACAAAGAATCCAGGCTGTGCATAAGAACAACCAGACATTTCCAATGTTTGTTTCGTTAGCTTTGCTGTCAGCAATAGCTCTCAAAACTATGTCAGAAAAATGTATTTTACTAAACAGTTTCTGACGCAAACTGCAAATAAACAATGCACTATTTTTCCCCAGGTCCATATCTAGCAAACCTCTTGGCTATGAGGGGAAAACACTCATTTAGTGCAGCCACACAGACCTAAGGGTGCAACCTGGCCCCTCAGCCAGTGAAATTTGCCCCCCTTAGTGTTGCTGGCAACTTTTCCATCTTTAGCCGGTGGTGATAATGCAGTTTTCTAATCCAAAGTTTAATAATTTATGAATATGCTACAAGTATTTATGCATCTGCATTGCTAATAAACCACAATAATTCATTTTTTGAGTTTGACATAAAAATGAAAATCAAGATAAAAATTAATAGTTTGGAGTAATAGTATGTTTAATTAGGAAATTTTAGGAAATATACAAAGTAAAAAAATGAAAAATTTGGATTTGTCAGTGGTTACGCCTGTCAGCCCCAACAAATTAAAATAATTACTGGTAGTTCAAATAATATGAAAAATTTGTGGTAGCTCTGTCAAACAATAAAGGCAGTGAAGGATTTATAAGTGACGAAGCAGGAAAAATATATTTGAAAATAAGAACCCCCTGAAAATATTAAATCTGGTCATAACATATGGAAAGATTTATGCCACACCTGCCGTCTCCTCTCCTGGAGTCCACTCTTGGCAGCTTTTGGGAACGGCCTGAAGCCGCTCCCCAGCTGACACGCCTGTGATGAAGAAGTGTGGTCGGTGGGCATCGTAGAGCAGAGCAATGCGGTACAGTTTTCTAGGTGGCTAAGAAAACAGAGCAATAAGAAGAAAATCAGAATATTCATAAAATTAATAGGTGGCTGATATGCCAAGTACTCAAGTAGCACAGGCTGTGAACGTTGGGATAACTGCAATAACACAATGTTATCACTTTTTTTCTGTAAAACCCAGTGAAAGAGGTGAGCTAAAGAGTAACCAGTGCAACTATTAATGACAAGGAAATGGTGGACAGATTATCCCTCTGAGCTGAAAGTGTATTTACGTAGATACGACAAGTTAACAATTTAACATTGTTGGGCCACTCAAATCACAACAGACAGCCCTCATTTTTCTGCATCTACACTGATAAATAATCTGGTTAGACACAACATTTAATGCTTCATCCTACCTTGCACAACAAGGAAAAGATCCAGGAGTGGGAGGATTTTTTGGTGGTGACGGTGACAGAGAGGCTGGAGCTGGTCTCTACATTCACTCCTTCTAAACAGTCACTTAGCTAGAAGAAATAAAATACCAGTGCTTTGTTAGATACCATCACTGCTAATTTATTCATAAAAAATTCAAAAGTCAAAGTTTATCAATTACTTTAGGAAGCCCAGTTCACTCACGCATCAAATATATATGAACACAAACATTAAAAGTATGCGTCACTGACTATAAGCAGACATCAGTTGAGAGCCAGATTTAGATATAGCTAAATAATATTAAAGGCTTGTGAATATGTGCCCACCACTGACACCCATAAAGAAAACATTTTTCCACTCTTTTCCATTCCAATGCATACAGGGACCATGTAGATACGGTGTAGCAGATTTGAGAGATTTGTTTAGTTTAACATTTTGTAGAGGCTTTTAATAAAGATCATAAATCAGAAAGTACAGCTTTAAATGGCAGTGAACACCTTCACTTTGGCACAGTATTTTCATTTTCTACTCCCTGTACCACTTTTGAGCTTGAATGAACCACAAAGTCACTTACTACTTTCTCTGGAGAAAGGGAATTCATCCACTTCTCTATTAAGGTCTCCATGTAGTTTTCAGTGAAGTGTTTGCTCTCCTGTTGCTGTTTGAGGCGGATGAGGCGTGACGCATAGCGTTTCTGCCACTCCATAAGCTCCTCCTGTGAGTGAGCTGATGTACACTGGGCCCCATACCGGCACAGACCCTGCTCCAAGTACCTAAAGCAAAATGAAAAAGTATGCTCAAGTGGCTCCAAAACAAGTAGTTAGCAAATGTTACTTCATTAAATGGTTCAGAATACTAAACTGTTTTCCTTTTGCTTTATTATCCATTTTTGCTGGGTATCGTGATGTTGCTTGTTCAAAGGTATGAAATTAAAAAAAAAAAAAGAATACCCAGCAGTTTCTACTTGCAGCTTCCCATTGGGCCATTCCATGGAAAATAAATCAGTACTTCCCAATGACTAGAATTGAAAATTATGCTGACAGAGGGAATCACAGCCAAAAGGTGAGCATGGCATTAAAATGTAGGTAAAAATTAAATGTTTCAGAGTGGTGTAGGCTTGCCATTAACACTATATCACTCATAATATTTATGCTCAAAAATCATTTATACACCCAATAAAAACAAAAACCCATTCAGAATAAAAACTCGGTAATGTTCATAGTATTAAGGTAAAATTTTGCATGACTTCATTAATTAAATATATTAAAAGGCATTGGGCTATCCAATTCTGAGGAGAGGAAATATTTCAAATTTGGTTAATTTTATATAAACCAGGTTACACACCATTGTTAGTATCCATCTTAAAAATCCAGGATATACTGGTGTTTGTATAAAGACCACTCAAGTATGAAGATATCAAATTAAAATTCACAGCAGTGAACAACTACAGATTCTGAAATCTCAGTGTGATGCAACACCTCCATAATTAATATAAAGCAATATATTTCCTTTACATCAAATGCACATTAGTCACATAACCTAGAACAGCAGTCATGACATTTTTTTTTTTGCATCATTTAGTGCAAAACACATTCTTCACTTCTTACAAATTATACAATTTGTGTTACCTTTTACATAGAGTGTACTCCTCACTGCTCGTGACTCCTCTAGGAGGAGGTCGAAACTGCCAGCCATCTTGGACCTCTGTCAATATGTAAGCAGGGTGGTCAATGTAAGACTAAGAACTGTTTAAACAATACTAGACTATGCAAATTTTGGTGAAACTGCAGTGGGATTGTTGCTACTCCTGATACTGTTGTGCTATCTGTTGTGGATTGCATTTAAAATGTGTCCTTTTTAAAAACATGTTGGTCTTCCATTGAGAGACATCTATGTTTCCTTTTAGTCACCATTTCTCTGAGAGAGACAATCGGGTCATGGAACACATTTGCTTACCTTCATCCTGGTCATCTGTATATTCAGGTACCATCTCTCCTTTTACAACCTGACAGGGATAGGGACAGGGACAGGGACAGAATGAAGTGCTTGGAGATGGATGCACAGATTATTACTAATATGTCAACTAGTAACTGGAGATCTTCACACATGCATTGCAACCCTGACCCTTTCCAGGCATTACCCAAGACAGGTGCATGTTTGAATGCAAAAGTCACACATAGTTGGATCCAACATTGAATGTAAGAAAGGGCAACTTTGGACAATGTTCTAAACTGACTGCGTGTAAAAATGCAATCAGTTTAGTACTAAACCTTTTGCAGGGGAATGAATAACAAACAAATTTGGCCATAACTGTATCTTATTTATTTCCATCTACAAGCATTAAAAAATTCTTTGTAAAACCAAACATCATAATGCATAAACAAAAGAGGATAAGGAACCAGAGGTACATACCTCTATTTCAGAGAAGAGCATTTTTAATCTTGTCAGGTCTTTTGCAACAATGCCATTCTGTTAGGACAGACAACAACTACATTAGTGCATTTTATATTAGTATTGTCATTAGACAATAACCCACAAAACTGACCTTCAACACCATTACAGTATTGCAATATAAAATTCTACTTATTTGTACATCCAAAGAGCAGTGGAACAATATATGCAATGTAGCATGGAGTTTAATGGCAACACGTCACAGCGTCACTGAATGCAAAGAGTCACGAGAATTTCAAGCCTTTTAGAGCACGCATTTATGGCTATTATTTTTAACTTGTAGCCAGAAGAGCTAAATTGTAATTAAAATAATGACCAAAATATTTTATTGGTCTTCTGACCCTCTGTGTAATATAGTGCAATTTTATATTTTAACTGCTTGCATTAATAGTCTGCTTAACACTACTCACCCAGTGAAATTTCAGGAAACATACCAAACAAGTGCCCAATACATTATTGATCCAAAATGTTAGGTAACATTTAAATCACACATCAGATCTTGAAGAACAAAATTGTGAATTTTAAAATCTAATACTAATCGAGAGTAGCGGTCAAAAGTTTGGACACACCTTCTCATTCAATGTCGTTTTCATTTTCCCCTACATTGTAAATTAATACTGAAGACATCCAGACCATCAAGGAACACATAAGGAATCATGCAGTGAACTTTAAAGTGTCAAACAAACCCAGAGTTGCTGAGCAATTGTTGGCTGCTTTGCCTTCACTCTGCAGTCCAACTCATCCCAAACCATCTAAGTTGGGTTTAAATCAGGTGATTGTGGAGGCCAGGTCATCTGACGCAACACTCAATCACCCTCTTTCTTGGTCAAATGGCCCTTACATAGCCTGGAGGTGTGTTTCGGGTCATTGTCCTGTTGAAAAACTAATGATGGTTCCAAGAACAGCAAACCAGATGGATGGCAATGCAATGCAGAATGCTGTGGTAGCCATGCTGGTTAAGTGTGTCTTGGATTATGAATAAATTGCCAACAGTGTCACCAGCAAAGCACCCCCATACGTCACACTTCCACCTCCATACTTCATGGTGGGAACCATCCGCTCACTCTTACAAAGGCATGGCGTTTGGAACCAAAAACCTCAAATTTGGACAAAGACCAAAGGACAAATATCCACTGGTCTAGTGTCCATTCCTTGTGTTCCTTGGCCCAAGCTATTGTCTTCCTCTTGTTGTTCTTTCTTAGAAATAGCTTCTTTGCTGCAATTCCACCATAAAGTCCAGATTCACGCAGTCTTCTCTGAATAGTTGAGCTGTGTGTGCTACTTGAACTCTGAAGGATTTAGGTGGGCTCTTAGGTGGGTGCTGTCAACTTGTGCTTTCTGAGGCTAGTAACTGATGAACTTATCCTGTGCAACAGAGGTAACTCTTGGTCTTCCTTTCCTGGGGCGGCGATGATGATTTGATGGTCTTTGCAAATGCACTTGAGAATACTTTCAAAGTTCTCCAAATTTTTCTTAAAATAATGATGGACTGTCATTTTTCTTTACTTAGTTGAGTAGTTCTTGCTATAATATGGATTGGAACATTACTCAAATAGGGTTATTCACTGTATACCAACTCTACCTCTTTACAACAAAACTGATGGTCTCAAATTCATTAAGAGGGCAAGAAATTAACTCTTGACAAGGCAAAGCTGTTAACTGAAACCCATTCCAGGTGACTACCTCGTAAAGCTGACTGAGAAAATGCCAAGATGTGCAAAGCTGTTATCTAAGCAGGAGGTGCCTACTTTGAAGAATCTAAAATCTACAACATGGTCTGGTTTGCTTTAACAATTTTTGTTTACTAAATAAATTCATGAGTATTTCCTCATAGTTTAGATGACTTTAGTATTAATCTAAATTAATGCAGACACTTTTTAAATAATGAAAAACCACTGAAATAGAAGGTGTGTACAAACATTGGACTGGTACTGTACACTGTAATTTGTTGAGAACAAATTATACAATGTATGTTGCTACAACGGTCAGTGGAAACCAAAATCTGCAATTTTGGGGCTTTGAGGGATGCATTCAAAATCATACCAAAAGTGTTCCCCATTTTGTTTTTTGTTTTTTGGATTGAACAGGATACTTTCTTATAAAATTGCCAATAGGCCACTGGCAATGGCAGACACTTCACTCTTTAAATCCACTACTAGTTGCCAATGTGTAGTCTGACAGTGCTTTTGGATATGATATATAGATTGCACATTAATCATACCATTGGCTCTCCATACAAGGCTTTAGAGAGGATGCTGGCCACCTCCTGCAGGCTGCCATCCAACAGCATGGAGCGCAAGTTCGCCTGTAGTGAACCATCTCCCCTGGCAATTTCTTCTGCCAAGACTATCACAAGATGAAGAGAAAATGGGAGTGGGCATGGAAAGAATGAATTCAGTTTAGCCAGTCACATATTTTGTGATGCAAGGTATACAAGACTCCCTGATTACTCTCTAGAAAAAGAGTGAAACTGATTGATTTGATTTTATTAATTATTTAATGAATATATGAAATTATATGAATATCAGGGCTTGTATTTTTATACAAGCCAAAAGTGGCTACACTACAGCATATAATTTTCTATGAAGCAAGCTACAGAAGTACCCAGGTTAACCAGTGTTACTGCACTGGGACCTTTGACCACCCTCAGGCATCATCTGAACCAAAAACCGAGGCTAACTGCTGACCTAAACATTTGTTTTCTTCTGTTGTTAAGCTACGACACAAAGTAGATTCAAAATTAATAGGTCAGACTCTGCTAAGTAAGTGAGCCCAAAGTCCAGATTTCCTCTATAACATTAAGACAGGGAATGTTGAAACTTTATCTAACACAGATAGAAAACTACACTACACTAACCTACAGTATTAGCAAATGATTTCAATTTGAGTTGCCGCTCACCATGTTTGCAGTCTTCATCTGCTTCATCGTAGTTTTTCTGTTGGCAGAAAGAAAAAAACAAAACAAACCAAAAAAAACTTATGACCTTTCCAAATGAGAATACTTTGTGATAGTTCCTCACACTATCATTATAAGGCTAAAGCAGTTTCCATAACCTTGGGCCTTAAGCAACAGGTCTAACTTTAGTGTTCAGCAAAGACAACATAGCAGCACTCTGGAAGAAACAAGTAGAGTTATGGTTTGTCATTTTTAACCTTCTCTTCAATTTACAATGGTTGATTTCAAACACAATGGCCAATTGCAGTCATTTCAACTTCCATTCATTTTCTTCTGCTTATCCAATTCAGGGTCACGGTGGGGCTAGAGTCTATCCCAGCTGCCATAGGGCAAGAGGCAGGGTACACCCTGGAAAGGCTGCCAGTCTATAGCAGGGCTAACAAAGAAAGACAACCATTTGTACTCACATTCCCACCTATGGGCAATTTAGAATCACCAGTTAACCTAAGTCCACAGACTGCATGTCTTTGGACTGTGGGAGGAAGCCAGAGTACCCAGAGAGAACCCATGCAGACAAAGAGAGAACATAGAAAGTCCCCAGACAGATGGTGGATTTGAACCCAGGACCTTCTAGCTGTAGGGAAGCAGCTAACCACACACCACTGTGTCGACATTGTGATTTTTGGAACTTTAAATAATAGTTCTTTAAAACAAAAAAAATAACAGGCACCATCCTCACCAGCTGCAAGAAGGCAGCAATTCGGTAGAGCAGGGCACGGCTGCGGAGGGGTCCGGCAGTGGTGGCAACGGATGGAGGGCTCAGTGGGACAGAGGTGCTGGACGATGGGGGTTGGGGTGCAAGGACCACCAGGGCATCCGTGCTATGGCTGACTGCCGCCTCGTACTCCCGCCTGGCTAACGATCTACTGGCTTCTTCACATGACTTCTCCGCTCTCCTGTCTGCCATGACTCAGGGACAAACCGTCTACAAATGAAACACAAAGACCAGCAAAATAATACTTTCAATAATCAGGGCTGGACAAAATAATTACTTTTTCTGTCCTTCACTCCAACCCACATCTAAAAAGTAGCCAACATTAGCTACCTGACTTCCCAAAGAAAATTAGGGCTGTAACTAAATTCAGCTACTTGGGTAAGAGTCTGTTGCTTCCTACCAACTCCCTATTTGACACTTCATTTTGTTTTTACTTGTGCACGTAGCTGAAATCATTGCACATCATTATTTTTAACTTAAGTAAGTGTTTTGGGGGTTTTCCTCAAATGATATCACAGATATTCTTAAATTGTGTTCACTTTAATTCATAAATGAGTGTTTAATTTGTTTTTTAATTAAGATCAAATAAACTCCAAGTTTTCCACCCTAAAATGTAATTTTACAGTGACAGCATGCAAGAATCAAGTTCTCATGCGACTGATGTTTGTCATAAATCAACAAAAAGAGAGGATAAGACACCTTAGGGAGTTTCCAACATAACTCATCCTCTGCCTGTATTTACAGTGTAAATTAAAATACATTTAGAAAGAGCAGAGAAAGATGCAAGATGTCATGTGAGACATCTTAAGCAATATAAGAGACATACTTTTTTATGATCAAGCTCTAAAGTCAGTAGTAGAGTCAGCTGTCTGGCGTCAACTGACTCATAAGGGCATAACTGATCATCCAGAATAAAGGGGCATTGCTGAGACAAGACAGAGGACATGCTGAATAGCATGCAGAAGAAAAGAAGAGTGTTTTAAAAGCATGCAAAAAACCGTGGCAAAAGTCAATATAGTGTCTATGCTTAAAATCTAGTAGGCGGTATTTTTTATTTTTTACAATGTTTTAGATAAAACATCATCATGTGCACTGATGAGACTTGCATATTTTGGTACTAGGAGTGTAACTGTATTTGCCCTCAAACAGTTGGTACACAGTGTTCCGTTCGATTTGGCCCTTTGACACAAACTAACACTGAGATGTTCACATTTATGTCCACATACTTGCCTTCACAGAACAAAAAATTCCAGGGCAAGAGCCACTGGGAAAAGCATAGCAGTGCACCTTAAAGGCCTTGAAAACAGGGAAGGCACTGTGCCAATTTGATTATACCTGTACTATGTTTTAATTTACACAACACACTGAGTTTTAAGCTGCCTTACTGTACAGCCAGAATTTGTAACTTCTCTGCTCACATTGTGGGGCTTACTAGGGAGCGATAATGATAAAATTACAACACTATTTCCAGTATATATCAATGGAGATTGACTGTACAGCCAATAATCAATGGAGTTATCAATTCCCAATCCTAAAAGGTCACACGGAATGTAAACACCAATATTGCTTTTATCTAGTGACAACTCACTGTGTCCTCAGTGTAGAGAAGAGAAATTATACTTTGTACAAATATTGAAACTTAAGTTGCACTACTTGCTTTAATGGTTAATACAGGATCACTACAAATATGTGGCACTCATTAACTTTTTTTATTTGACAGTATGCAACACTTGAAAGCCTTAACCTTTAGACTAAGAAATTTGCACTTATTTTTTAAATTATTAAAGGTTTGGTCCCAGATAAGCTCAGAGTGTGAGCAGGGGGGCATATGGTTTAGGGCTGAAAGTCAGCAGCCCAGGTTTGAGCCTGACCCCTGGCCATTTGCCGCATGTCTTCTCCCACTCTCTCTCCCTACTTTCCTGTGTACTCTTCACTGTCGCAATAAAGGCAGACAGGCAAAAAAATAAAAATAACACAAATAAACTAAATGCTAAGGTTTCAAATTGCTTTTTCTTTTGGTTTTCTCTGCCGTACTGAAAATGTACTCAACCATGAATTTTACTTTGGGGTGTGCATTAGGGCTTTTAACAGTAGTTTTTCTAGCAACATTTAATTAATACCTTGGCAAACCCCCCCCAAAAAAAACAAAAAAACCAACAACTGCCAAGTCTTCATTTACACCATCGTGCACTGGTTAGGATAGAGAGCGTATACCATGAAATGTTAAACCTTAACCAACAACCTAGCAAGTTTTGATCTGGTTTTCATCATTGGTTTCAACACCGGCACTGCACCTTATGTCAGAAAGGCAGATAAAGAGCTTTTGTCACTAAATACACTAAAAGCCCCATTATAGTCATCATGTGCAAAGCAAATGGAATTTAGTTTTGATTCTGACTAGCTCAGAGGAACAGGCAAACTGTCACCTACAGCACAGTAATTTTAGGTATATCTGGAACAGGACGTCCTTGAAAGAGACAGAGGGGAGACAACAAACTACAATATGCTAGTTATAGAGTTGCATTTTACACCTGCAACTGCATGGTATAATGAAGAAATTAAGCAAAAGGATTATTTTACATTTTCACACCTTGGTAAAAACCAAAACCAAAACTCTATTCATCACAGAACATCATAAAGAACTGTGTGAGAAGGGGAAGGCAAGAGCCTGTAAACCCTGCAAAAGTGCCTGAGACAGACACTTCTTCATGATCAGCAACATACAACCGTGCTGGTAATAGCTGCTCTGGCTCAACTTCTTTCAAAAAACTAACACAGCGATAACACTTCCAGCTTATGTGCAGCACAAGAACGTGTGGCAAATAATGGATTCATTGCACTTACATTAATTGTAATGTTGAAAATTGCACAATTATCCCCATTGCCTTGAACAGACATCACATGAGTCAAAACAATATAACCAAACCAAGCAGGGAAAGTACCCTAATCAGCTTATTCTGTTTCATGTAAGCAAATGACACGTTGGCTCATTCCACGATGCGTGTTAAGAGATAAAAATGCTAAAATTGTGGGAAGTGTGTTACTTAGCTTTTAGGGAGTACGAATCAGTTAAAAAGTACAATATTGTTTTGCTGCCAAGTCCATAGTTTTCAGAGATGAAATGTAGCATTACATGTTTTGCCAAAAAAAGAAAAAAAAAAGTTACAGGTTGCATATCTGAACTGGATGAAGTATGGTTTGATTAATTTTTAAAATACTTGATGTGTTTTTATATTTTTTATGTAAGCTAGAGAAGTCATTTCCAATTCAGTAAATTGCCAAGTGAATTTGAAAGTTCTAACTAGCCGTTGATCGCTCAGAGCTGCGCATCGCTGAGGTACTGTCACGCGAGGATGAGAATTTCAGCAGTTTGCTAAAGGAAAGGTTTGCTATCGTCAAAGTTTGCTAGCGGGCGCGGCCATTAGCACTCTTTTGGCTGTTAACCTTGTGGAGTCAAGGATATAAGTGGCCATTTTTGACTTTATATTTCACCTTAGAAAGTGTTTATCTTGCCTTGTTTGATCGCTTTTTCTCAGCATAACCTCAATTGTGAGTCTGTACAGTTATTTTTTTCATACAGACATACTGTTCACACATTGGACTTAAATCAGTTTTACTGTAAAAACCACAAACAATTTTTATATTCAAAAATAAGTTGGAATTTTCAAAAACCTATGTACAAATTTAGCAATATGCAACTATCTGGCATCAAAATTCATTAAATGTGGTATACATTTTGCATTTAGCCAAAATACAGGAATGTAACCATGAGAATTATATGATTTTTACTTTGGCCCCAGTTTATAATAGAGTTTTCACCCTTAATCATTTGCTGTTACACACGTCACAGCCACATCTGATGCACATAACTTCATGTGTGTCACAATGTTTTGAGTTATGTCATTTCTCTAAAGTTGCAAGATTTTGGCATAAATATCAGTAAAACTATGTCTGTACACTTACCCTAGCTTTGAATGCTTATATCATGTGTCACATATGAATGGAAAAATGTTTTTATCCAGTTTCCAAGGTGCATCGCAGTCATTCTGGCTCATTTCCATAAATCTACCAAAATAGTTGTGAATAACATACATTTTCATGAAATAAACCAATGTTTCACATAACTACAAATGTTGCTGTTTTTTGAGAGATGTTTTTTGTAGCTGCAGAAATTGTATTACATTTCAGCAGCTATGGATACTGCATGGCAGTAGCAAAGGCAGTGAAACTGTTTTTGAACCTTTGAGTATCACAGATAACAACAAAAATCTCAAAAAGACATAACTTTATTGTTTGCAGTTCAAGACCACTTAGTGTGACATGGGCCTGTTCTTCATACAAAAAGTGAACCGTTAATGAGCTCACTTCCTTTTTAAAAAAAAAAATTACATTTGAGGAACAATACTGTATTTTTGATTAGTATAATTGTGATGACTGAGGCCCAGTTTGTAACATAATACAGATATGCAACTAACTATTTTTGCCACACCTCGCCATATTTTAACAGCACTCCTTCTCTGGAGCACTTTACACAAAAGAGTTCATCCACTGCTTCCAAAAAAAAAAAATAAAGTGTTAAAAGTGAATTCTACCATTTGAATTTACTGTACTCATTTGGTGTCAAAGTATCCCTAAAACACAGGTTTCTACAAATAGAATAACTAAAATACTGTGCTGATGCCTAACTGCATTAGCAGAAAACGTTCAATCATCAAAACCTAGCTGAGAGCTGAAAGTTGCTTGGGCAAACGGAAAGATGGCAAAACAGGATCTAAAATTTAAAAAAGCAAACACACACATACGACTGATATTAACACGGCGCTTACTACAAATGAGTGGGTTACTTCAAAACCAATGCAGCGCTTCACAGCCCTGGTTGTTACTGTGGGGATATCCGCTACCTAATATTAGTGCTTGCAAGCCAGCCACTTCTCTGGTGCAACGAAAAATAGTTTGGCGGGATACAGCGGGTGGGCAGCTGTCTTATTTCTGGTGTCCAGTCGTGGGACTCTGCGATTACAGTACACAGTGGAATAAAACGACGATGTTACCACGGAAAATAGTTATAAAACAATCCCGGCTGCGTCCGTTGTCCTCAGATAACGTTATTTGGCTTGACATCGTTAGCAGCAACGTGTGCAAAACACGGCTATAAAAACTTATTTCTCTAAGCCCAGTTTGTAGGCATCAAGAGTATATACAGTAAATAATAAATACACTGGACTATGGGCATAATTCGCCCTTATGTAGTTAGTTGTAGCCGTTGTTTGTCTTGCAAACTTGTCATGACTACTGCAAGTCAAAGCGATGACGGCAGCGTCACAAAGCATTGCAAAAAAAAAGAAAAAAAATGCCCCCCACCCCCCCAAAGTGTTGGTCAACTTACCACTCGCCTTTGCACAGGGCACGCAGTGTTGCCACTAAATTGAGTATGCGTAGCTAGCAGTTAGCCTGCTGGGCAAAACACGGCCTTTCTTGGAACCAAACTGGGAAGCTCACAACAAGAATGGCTGGCTGGTTTGTTAATGTTAGCGGGCTAGCTAGCTAGGTTCGCCGAAACAAAACGGGTTCGGGCCTGTGATTTTGCCACGGTGTTTGGACGCATATAACTGGTATGACATCGTGCTGTTATTCGTGCATAAACTCAAAGCATTCGTCATTATCCTAATGATTTATGGTAGGCTTTCACAGTAGTGCCTTTGAGATGAAAAAGACAACTGAAAGGGCTGAAAATGGGAAGTCAACACTTACCTAGCTTTACTTTCTACGCCATCTTGGATCCACTTGTCAGACCATCGCAAAGCATAGTGGGATGTACAGATCTGAAGGTTGAGGGGACCGATATGTGTGTTTGCGTGCGTGTGAATGTGGCTCGTGATGACAAGCATCCTCATTATATCGCTACAAGTTTTAGTCGTTGCAAGCACGTGCATATGGGACTACTGGTAAAGTTGTTCTGTGGGTCATTCTACAGTTTGAAGAAAAACAAAATAATAAACCATCGGAAAAAAATTGATTTGTCCAGCTCAGGCGTAAAAGGGAAACTTTATCAGAGTTGCTGCGTGCTACGCTTGGCGCAGTCTTATTACCAATACTCTGGAACCTGAAAAAGTAGATTTTAAAAATATGATTTAATAATAAATTAACTGACCATTCAATAAGTCGCCTCATACAGAATACTCATTTAATTTCAGGTAGGACTTAATTTATATTAATTTAATGCCCAACTTTTCAATTGTCATACTTGTGTTTTTTCAGTAATTTCACTATTTATTTGCAAATACCCTTCATTTAATTCAAACTGTTACAAAGACAATAGATTAATCTCTTGTGAGCTATAAAGAAACATTTATGCTTATTTTTATTAAAATACGTGTTATGGTAACACGGTTAAAACTAGAAAAAGCATTTCCTGAAGAAAATGCTACTGTGAATGCTTGCAACTAAAAGCTCGCAGCTGAAATGCCAAGAAATGCTGAAATGGCAAGAAATGCTTTGATCCACTTACATGCTCCACAAATCACTTTGAAGTATCATCAGCCAATCAGAATGCCCCTACAGGCTTTGATCTGCCAACTGAAAATGCAGGCGCTTTGTGGCAGAGCCCTGTTGAATTTGCTTCGGTGCACCTGTTGAACCAATGCGTCTAAATCAAAAACCGTAGCTCCTATCAAAAATAATTTTTGAACTGTGAGCGTCACAAGGACCTGCTCTAAACAGTGGTGTCATTTTTATTTTTCTGTGTTCAAAAATAAAGTCACTGGAGCAGTTTCAAAATGGGGCTCGTTTTGGCTCAAAAATGACTGTAGAGGCAAATGGAGGAGGAGGAGGGTACTGTGTCTGCTTGAACCGTTGAAGCTTGAAACTGCTTGTCACAGTCTGAAAAGTTTACATTTGTCAGAGTTGAGAGACACATTGTTTG